>CM060076.1:37622413-37784913 GCA_030533445.1 Cyprinodon diabolis
ATGGGTTAAATGCAGGCAGTTCATTTCTCGTTTCTTTTTTCTCTCTCCCTTACTTCCATCTTTATGTCCAATGCATTTCAAATCAGACTAAAGCAAAAATCTGTTTGGCATTTGGATATCAGTCCTGAGTGCTACGCTGTCAGATAGTCCGCTTTACAAAAAATAAAGATTTAAGTTCAATAGCCCAGATGTTCTGAAGTGGTCAGGAGAAATATTTAGAGAACTCTGGACTTGTTTGAGTTCACGTTGCGGCGCATCGCTTCATAAATTAACGTTTAGAGCTATTCGTTACTACAGCTGAATTTCATCAGGCTTCCAGTGGTCTGGGTTTATTCCCCTCTGCTCTGGAGTCGATGCACTCAGCTTGTGCAGCGTCATTACTCATTACCCAGCTGCTGATTTTATTTTTATTTTCTTTTTTCCACGCTCCTGCTCTGCTCCTCCCTACTGTTAGTTTGTAACCTTTGTCATCACTAATCTCTGGGTTGGGCAAGGTGCATCTCAATATATGTTAAATCAAGGATATGAGGGGAAACAATGTATTCATACCATTAAAGGAGAAGTACGGTCAGCAAGGAATAATCACTGGATCATTATCCATCCATCCATCCATCCATCCATCCATCCATCCATCCATCCATCCATCCATCCATCCATCCATCCATCCATCCATCCATCCATCCATCCATCCATCCAACAATTATTGAAGATTTCCAGAGGACTTCACCATTGAAATTCACCAGAGCTATAGTGAAACTGACAATGCCCACGTGCATGGCAGCTGGATGTTGGAATACAAATCGGGTAAAAGAGAGAAAAAAACCCCAGTTATTCCACCTTTCTGATTCCTGATCCTCCACGGACGGGTTCGTCGTTGGATCGCCAACTTGAAGAGGGAGGATTTGCCATCGAACTTCTGGCCAGAGAAAAAACACGTAATATGTAGCCAACATTTGGAAGAAGAATGTTTTCAAGATGACTTGGATAATAGCGCGTTGTGACAAACACCAGATACAGCACTGGGACTTGATCAACAGCCGATACCGCACCGTGACGTCACAAACCAGTAGGTGGCAGTAGTGTTCTTTGACAAACATGGATGCCTCCAGTAAAGGACATTCAGATGAGAATTACTCTGAATAAAAACACTGATCATTTATTGAACAGGATGCGATAATTTCAGATTTAAAGTACTTTTAGGAGTTTGAATTCTGAATATGAGCAGATTTTTCCTTTAAGGTGAAGGTGGTTAACCTGAAACCAGATGGACAGGCTCTGTTCAGGCTGGAAGGATTTGACCACAACCCTTTTCTGCTCATCTTCAGCAGTCAGGAAGACCTCCGGGTTCCGTTGGGAGGACGGACTGCAGGATGAATGACCCATCATACTCTCCTCTTTGTGCTTGACACAGATTTAGAGGACAGGCAGTCATGAACTTGCAGATTTTAAGATGGTCTTTCAAAGATCTTTCATCATTTCTTTGAAAAAAAACAGGAATTTCTCCAGCTGCTGCAGGAAGTGCGTTCTCTGTTGTGCTCTCTTGATAGGAGAGCAAACATTTAGCTCTAACCGGAGGCTCTGGGAGATGACATTTGCAAGGAAGTGCTGGGTCTACACTGTTTTTGTTCATTTAGAAGCACCAGATGTTTTCCCAGTTCAGGCTAAATTTAAAGTAAGTGTTATGAGAGTATAAATAAAAATCTAAACATTTAAAAATAAAAAAAATATCACTTTTGCACTGAAAAAAATTAAAATCTAAGTAAGTCATTTTTTTCTTAAAATAAGTGCATTTTTCTTGAATCGAGGAGGTAAGTGAGACACTTTGCCAATGGAACAAGTCCATTTACATCTAAAATAAAAATACACAATTGCATTGTCTAATTTCAAGTGCATTTTATCTAAACATCTTATTTTAAGAGTAAAAATACTAATTCCATTGGCAAACTATCTCATTTACCTACTCAGATTAAAGGTAAATACACTTAATTTGATAAATTTGTACTTATTTCTAGATAGTTTTACCAGTGTAATATCTAATTATCTCTTTTTAAGGTTAGAAATGCTCATTCCATTGGCAGAACATGTTATTTTCCTACTTAAATTATTTTAAGACAAAAATTATATATTTTTTGCAATGAAGTCCCCAATCTAAGCATAGTAACTATTTACGTTTAATAGCATGATGGCATTGTTAAGAGTAATTTTTATTATTCATCAAAAGAATGAATAAAACTTGAAGGACTTAGGTTTAATATAAAAGGCTTGTATGCTTTCCCTCTAATTGTGGATTGTTTTTCTAGCTCATGTCATAATACTATAAGGTATAAAGTTCTAACGGTCTATTCATTTCCCATAAAAAGTCCCAAGAGTAATTGCAGGATACTTCACAGTGACTTTTGGTAGGATATGGATATGGATATTCAGCTTTATTGATGTATGTAACAAGGTTAAATGACCTTAGATGTGTGAAGGCTGGAGCAAAGCAGCTAGAATAGACAAATACTATGCAGCTGATAGAGACAGTTCTTCTTCCTAGGAGTGGATTTGATAATAGAACAGCCTGTTACCCACTATTACACAAGATAATACCCACACAGTAAACAGTATAACATATATAAAAATGTTCATATTTATATATGTTCATATTTTTAGTAAACAATGAACTGAATGGATCAGTTTTAAGGTATTGAACAGATCCGTACAGGAAGCACCATCCGTACCATCGACTCAGTGTGCAAGCAGATATTCATCCAGGTCCCTATAAATAATGTAATCATGGTACTAAAGTTCTTATTTCTATCCTTAAATCAGTAAAGGATGCTAATAAAAATCTTTAAAATACTTCTTATGACTTTTTACATTTTCTCCATTAAACTTCTTATCTGATGTCATCATCAGACATGCACAGGCAAAATATGATAAAAATGTTTTTCTCTTTTAAAAAAAAACGTATTTCTTTCTTTTGGTTACGCACTATATGCCATATGTTAACACCAAAGGAGAAAAAATAAAACTCAAAAAGACTAGATTTATGTTTAAATCCAAAGTCGAAATAGTTAGCTCCTGGAAGTAGCGTAGACGACAGAAAGGATTTTAATATATTTATTTTCTCAGGAAAAAAATTATTAAACTTAAACGCATTATAGTTTAGTATGCTTACTAATTTTAAGGAGGGAGCTTTTTTTTGTTAAATTGTTAAATTAAATTAAAATCGAGGGCGACCCAGATGTATATTTGCACGGGAAACATTTTCTTAAAATAAGTGCATTTGTTCTCAGATTGAGGAGGTAAAAGAGACATTTTGCCAATGGAACAAGACAATTTACATTAAAATAAGAAAACGCAATTGCTTTGTCTAATTTCAAGGGCCTATTACCTAATTATCTTATTTTAAGAGTAAAAAATACTCAATCCATTGCCAAATCATCTTATTTACCTACTCAAATTAAGGGTAAATACACCTAATTTAAGAAATGTTAATTTATTATAGTTATTTCTAAATCGTTTTTCCATTGTAGAAATCAGGATAACCTGAGTTTTCTAATTCTAAGTGTAAATTATCTTCTTCCATTGGAAAAATGTCTCTTTTATCTTCTCAATCTAAGAGTAAAGGCACTCATTTTAAGAAAAAAATGCTTATCTAGATTTTGATTTTTTCCAGTGTGTGCTGGGAAATCTGGATATATAATTCAAATAATCACCCAACAAATGTCACAGAGCCTTTTATATTTAGTGAAATATAAATCAAAGCCAACAGAACAAACAGAAGTGTAATACAAACATGTAACCTCTTGAGAGCAGCAGACAGTAAGCCATGAAGCACATTAATTAGACGCAAGGCAGATGGGGCTGTTCCTTTAATTCAGCTCTCCATATCATGTAGAGTTAAATCTGCAGCTCCACTCTATGCCATTTATTTCCTGTAACAGTTTTGGGGCTGTTAAAAAAAAACTTATTACATTTAATGTTTTATTCAACATTTAAGTATTTGTTGACAGTCGTTATTTTTGTAAGGTGCGGCGATGAAGCCGTTCATAAATCAGCTGGTGTCAGCGTGCAGCGAGGCTGCAGCAGCCTTACCTGCCAGTCTGATGTAGTTGGATGAAACTTACAGGTACTATGAGAGTGGGTGAAACTAAACTGTAGCCTTGAGCTGAATTCGACAACAAAGTTCTAAATAGATTTGTTCAAACTTCAGCTCATATTGTTTTACTCCTGCATAAAACATCTCCTTTCAAAACTGATTTAAATGTCCACTCAGGGGGAAGAAAAATCATGAGCTTTATTTTTTTACATGCTCGTCTCATTGAGCGTGGGTGGAATACAGCCTTCCTAAGTATGGAGGAAAGTGTGCTGGAGAAGTTCTCTAAATCTCTGGAATGATAAACCATTTTTTAAAAGAGCATTAATAGCACATCTGCTGGAGCCCTTTATTGAACATTTCCAAATGGTGATGAGTATGTCTGACCCAGTTTGCACAGATAATGAGTAAGCATGCCCCTCCAGCACCTCGGAGCAGGAATTAAAACCCACACCTGGTATTTTTAGGGAGGGAAAGCCAAACGGTGAAAAGAAACAATCTGTCCAATTAATCACTATGTTTGCGCTGGTGGCTAGACAGGATAATTTATTGCATGGCATTACATTTAAGAAGCTGGGAAATAACAAAAAAAAATCATGATTCTGTGTAACTCGGTTTGCAGCTACATCTTATTTCAACTGTTATGAAAAAAAATTTGCTTCTCCTTTTCTGCTGCACCTTACATGTACACTATATTGCCAAAAGTATTTGCTCACCCATCCAAATTATTGGAATCAGGTGTTCCAATCACTTCCATGGCCACAGGTGTATAAATTCAAGCACCTAGGCATGCAGACTGTTTTTACAAACATTTGTGAAAGAATGGGTCGCTCTCAGGAGCTCAGTGAATTCCAGCGTGGAACTGTGATAGGATGCCACCTGTGCAACAAATCCAGTCGTGAAATTTCCTCGCTCCTAAATATTCCACAGTCAACTGTCAGCTGTATTATAAGAAAATGGAAGTGTTTGGGAACGACAGCAACTCAGCCACGAAGTGGTAGGCCACGTAAACTGACGGAGCGGGGTCAGCGGATGCTGAAGCGCATAGTGCGAAGAGGTCGCCAACTTTCTGCAGAGTCAATCACTACAGACCTCCAAACTTCATGTGGCCTTCAGATTAGCTCAAGAACAGTGCGCAGAGAGCTTCATGGAATGGGTTTCCATGGTCGAGCAGCTGCATCCAAGCCATACATAACCAAGTGCAATGCAAAGCGTCGGATGCGGTGGTGTAAAGCACGCCGCCACTGGACTCTAGAGCAGTGGAGACGCGTTCTCTGGAGTGACGAATCGCGCTTCTCCATCTGGCAATCTGATGGACGGGTCTGGGTTTGGCGGTTGCCAGGAGAACGGTACTTGTCTGACTGCATTGTGCCAAGTGTAAAGTTTGGTGGAGGGGGGATTATGGTGTGGGGTTGTTTTTCAGGAGCTGGGCTTGGCCCCTTAGTTCCAGTGAAAGGAACTCTGAATGCTTCAGCATACCAAGACATTTTGGACAATTCCATGCTCCCAACTTTGTGGGAACAGTTTGGAGCTGGCCCCTTCCTCTTCCAACATGACTGTGCACCAGTGCACAAAGCAAGGTCCATAAAGACATGGATGACAGAGTCTGGTGTGGATGAACTTGACTGGCCTGCACAGAGTCCTGACCTCAACCCGATAGAACACCTTTGGGATGAATTAGAGCGGAGACTGAGAGCCAGGCCTTCTCGTCCAACATCAGTGTGCGACCTCACAAATGCGCTTCTGGAAGAATGGTCAAAAATTCCCATAAACACACTCCTAAACCTTGTGGACAGCCTTCCCAGAAGAGTTGAAGCTGTTCTAGCTGCAAAGGGTGGACCGACGTCATATTGAACCCTGTGGATTAGGAACGGGATGTCACTTAAGCTCATATGTGAGTCAAGGCAGGTGAGCAAATACTTTTGGCAATATAGTGTATCTCTGTATCGACACACGGTTACTTTAGGATGAGGGGAGTTTTCTGATTTTAGCCAGATGTGAGAATTTCACATTTTAAGGCTTGAACAAACTACGGGTCCCAATTATAGAGCAAAGTTGAGACATACGTAAAACTAAAAGTGTATCTATACCAAACACTGGAACTTAACCTAAATTGTTCTTAGGTGTTACTGCATGATTGTATGTATCTGCTAGAGATGGCCCTGACAGATAAGCTGGAGGATGGATGGATGATGGATGGATGATGGATGGAGGATGGATGAATAGATGAATGGGTGGATGGATGGATGGATGATGGATGGATGGATGGATGGATGATGAATAGATGGATAATGGATGGATGGATGAATGGATGGATGAATGGATGGATAGATGGATGGACGATGAATGGATGGATGATGGATGGATGGATGGATGGATGGATGGAATTAATGGATGGATGGATGAATGGATGGATGGATGGATGGAATTAATGGAAGGATGGATGAATGGATGGATAGATGGATGGATGATGAATGGATGGATGATGGATGGATGGATGGATGGAATTAATGGATGGATGGATGATGGATGGATGGATGGATGGATGGATGGATGGATGGAATTAATGGATGGATGGATGATGGATGGATGGATGGAATTAATGGAAGGATGGATGAATGGATGGATAGATGGATGGATGGATGGATGGATGAAATTAATGGATGGGTGGATGAATGGATGGATGATGGATGGATGGATGGATGGAATTAATGGATGGATGGATGATGGATGGATGGATGGATGGATGGATGGATGGATGGATGGATGGAATTAATGGAAGGATGGATGAATGGATGGATAGATGGATGGATGGATGATGAATGAATTATTTGATTAAATAATGTACATGAATTATTGCACAAAAACAAGTAGCACAATTTTAGGGTCTGATCTTACAAAGAGAGAAATAAAGCCAGAGATCACATCTCTCCTATCCTGGCTTTTCTTCATTGGCTTCCTGTTAAATCCAGAATAGAATTTAAAATCCTCCTTCTCTCATATAAAGCCTTAAATGGCCAAGCTCCATCTGATATCAGAGATCTGATTGTTCCTTATGTTCCTAACAGAGCACTTCGCTCTCAATCTGCAGGTTTACTAGTGGTTCCTAGAATTTCTAAAAGTAGAATGGGAGGCAGATCTTTTAGTTATCAGGCTCCTCTCCTGTGGAACCAACTACCAGTTTTAGTCCATGACACTGCATGAAAAGTGGGATTTTCGTCAATATGCGGCACTGTAGATTGTCGTGGAACTTCAGGTTAGCGGCAGTTTACGGCAATTTGCAGGCTTCGCCGAAAACTCCTGTAAATTGTCAGAAATTGACGTGGACTTTCTTAGGCAGTGTTCCCCCCATGCCTCCCCCCCATGGAATTCTAGGGGAGGCTTTAACATGTAAATGAAAATGCTGTGAGCTTTACAAATGCAAATCAGGGTTGCAGGGGGAGTTTTACCCAAGTGACATATTTCTAAAAGGTAAGAAAATCTCTGATACAAAGAGATCAGGCTCAGTATAGACTCTTACATTTTAGCTTGAATTGATTTATTTAATTAAAGTATAGAGACCAAAACAGATCTTTAGCTGACAGAGCAATACATTTAGAGCAGTAATTATTAAAAAAATAATTTGCATTTAAGAGAAAAAATAAAATGTTGTCTGTCAATATGCTCAATTCACAATTACTTAAGTGGAAAAGTTTCAAGAAATGAGTCTGAGATGATTCACTTTATAACATGGCGCATTATCCTGTTGGAAGTAGCCATCAGAAGATTGGTACACTGTGGTCATAAGGTCCGGCCAGGTCAAAATCCGCAATTGCAATCGCACCAAACAGGAAAAAGAACATCGACAGATTCCGGTTCGTCAAATTAAAATATAGCAGCAACAGATCGGTGACAAGAAATTATAGCACAATTCTTATATATATATAAAAAAAAAAAACTAACACAGTTTATTTAAATGATTGGATCCAAACTATTGGTTATTCACCAACGAGGAAGCAGATTTCTCATCTCCATCAAAATATTTATTTTATACCGAGGGACTTAAACTTTAATCAAATCCATTCAAAAGAAACTTCTTATTACAGGAATGAAAAGAGATGCTCAGTTTGGGAGTAGAGAACAAGTTCATTCAAAAAAAGCAGTTTTGAATTATCCTTATCCCCGTTACAAAAATCTACAAATATATATATATTTGGGCAGAAACTGAACATATGCTGGATGATGGTGGGATTTTTTTAATATGTCATATTAAATTAAGTGCTCACAGGGTTCATACAGGAATGAGTGACTCTAATTTAATTCTATTTTAATGCTATTAGAAATGATTTTAATGCCATCAACAAGAACCATGAACACAAGTTATTAGTGTACATGAAATATGAAGGAGCTGTAAGCACAGTTCCATGACTCCTGTATGTATGTAAACACACACACACATATATACGTATATATCCTCTAGCTTTTTCTCTGCCTGGAGCTTCCTTTCCGAACATACGGCTTTATGATCAGTTCCATGCAAATTAATAGCGATATAATATATCTGACGAAATTGTTTTTATAAGCATTTTTTATTAAAGAATTATAAATACTTCGATAAACATATTTAAATAATTTTAGTGCCAATTAAGGCCTTGATAAAAAAAAAAAATGAATGAATTGTAATTATTTTTAATGATCCGCGGAAACCCTGGTTCATCTCGCGCATGCTCTCTACGATCTCCAAGAAACTCAGAGCGGAGCGGTCTGGAGCCACAGCGGAGGATGTATGCTTTGCTTTGTGCAGGCGGTCTGGAGCGGAGTATGTGGGATTTCGGGGTAAAACTCCTCTTGGACTTGATGGCGACTCTGCAGTCGAACAAGACGAACTCAAAGAAGAGATGCTAGCAGTAAATATATGTTCGATTACTGCCTGCTAAGCTAAAAGCAGCCTAGCCTTAGCTACGGCTAATAGCAGCCTAGCCTAAAGCTACGGCTAATAACAGCCTAGCCTAAAGCTACGGCTAATAGCAGCCTAGCCTAAAGCTACGGCTAATAACAGCCTAGCCTAAAGCTACGGCTAATAGTAGCCTTGCAAGAACAAGCTTTATTAAAGTGTATTTTTTGTGATTCATAGGAAGCAGTACGCCGTCTTCACAACTCGGAGACTAATTGCAGGCGCTATGAACCGGAGCAAGGGTAAGATTTAAAGAATATGCTTTCATTCTGCGGTAAAAGGAAATAGATACGGATAGATACCGATCATAGCTGTACATTTTGTTTTCACAGACTACTCTTGCCTCACAATGAGGCGGTGACCTCCTATTTGCTCGGAGCCATATCAGCAAGTCCAGATTTGCACGATGTTGATAAAGACGACATTGTGTGTAAGTGACTTGTTTTAATGTTTTCTCCTTCCTTGTTACTGTGACTTGCGTTTGATTTTTTATTCATACCACTCTCATTTAATTGTTTTCCAGCTGCCTGTAAGACGTATTTTGAGACGGTACGCAGGAGCTTCAGATATACGCAGCCTGAGAACACGTTGCGTGCGGAGGCTGCCAAGCAATCTGCTCGGAGTCGGGCTAGAAGAAAGAGGGTAAGACTTTATTTGGTGACTATTTTTCAGGTGCATTGATAGATGTGTTGTGTACGCAGTGCATCCCATCGCATAGTGCTGATTCATTGTTTTTTTTTCAGCTGCTGAAAGTGAGGCAGATGAGGAAGTGGAACTCTGGAAGTCCGCCACCGTCGACCTCATGTCCGACGAAGAAGATGGCGTCGTTGGCGGTGTCTCTGGATGGATTGTACGGTCGCCGCCATTTCGTAGGCCGGATCTCTCTGAACTCTGTGTTAAGATGCAGTCCCGGTTAGAAACGATGCCGAAGTACAGGGCCACGCACAGTAGGCGTCTGCACATCGGACCTGCCTCGGAGGGAATGCTGCCAGTTACCTCCAACCCCGAGGAGGCAAACGGGCCGTTCACGGAGTTGTAATTTTTAGATACGCATGTGTTTGGATACGCGTTGTATATAGTTGTGTGTGTTTTAATAAAGCTCTTTCTTTGCATAAACAGCTTCCTGGCAAATGTTCATTTCCTGTATAAATTCATTCATGTCCTTGATGGTAGCCTAATAATTGTGTAGTAGTGTAGGATAACATAAATATACAGCATATGAATGAATAAATATATGAATGAATAAATATTTATTCATAAATATATATATATATATATATATATATATGTAAATTTATATGTAAATATATATATATATATATATATATGCCAACCAATCACGAGCGACTTTACTTGTTTAAAAAGAAGTGGTTCCGTCCAATACTCAGAACATTCAAGCCTGGCGTGGCCACGTGTGGTTTTGCTGCCAATCACGAGCGATTTTACTTGTTTGAGAATAGTGGTTTCAGCCAATACTGAGTAGGTTATTCAAGCCAGACCGGGCCAGCCGTGCGGGTTCGCTGCATTCATATGCTAATTAGGGCCATTAGTACAGCTTATCGCTCTCCACATACGTCAGAGTCCGTTTCCGACAATTTGTGACACGACAAACGGGGACAAGCGCGGGTTGCAAATTGTCGGAAACTGACGAAAATCAGGGAGATCTGCGGGAGTTTACGGGGACGAAAATCTCACTTTTCATGCAGTGTGAGGTAGACACCCTGTCTACTTTTAAGGCTAGGCTTAAAACTTTCCTTTTGATCAAGCCTATCCTAAATGTGGCTCAGGTTAACTATAGAGACGTACCATAGAGAGCGTTCTGACCAGCTGTCTCACTGTGTGGTGTGGAGGCTGCAGCGCCTCAGACTGGAAGAAGGTGAGAACAGCAGAGAGGATCATGGGGGCTCCTCTTCCCTCCATTAAAGACATTTCATCCCAGTGTGTCCCAAACCCATAACACCATCAGCGACCCCTCACACCCCCACCATGGTAAGAGGCTTTGCAGCATCTTCTGCAAGTCCAGGAGGTTCTGCAACAGTTTTTCTGCCCGCTGCCATCAGACTGTAGAACTGTTAAAACTCTGCATCACACTTGAAAACATTGTATTTGCACTACCAACTTGGCTGATTTTTTTTAGTAATCCCTTTAAATGGAACACAACTCAATGTTCTAAAGCATTTTGCACCATATTAATTTATTTGCACTGCACTGAACCTTTCCCTATCAATGCCTTTCTGCACCTTGACTTTAAAGTGGTTTTCCTTTTTTCCTACACTGTTTACCTTCTGATCACTGCTGCACTTTCAAAAAATGGGATTGTTAAGTTTACGGTTTTAAGCTGCTCTATCACTGCTGAATGCATTGAAATTTAATTTTTTATACCCTCTGGGCCGGATCTATCAAAGGTTTGAGTGTATAAAAACGTGAGCTATTTCACTGCGCAAGCTAAAAAATGTACAAACTGATCTATCAACAGCGTGCTAAAAGGATTTGGTCTTTAAAACGTGCTAAATAGCGCCTCTTATCCATTTAGTACTTTTTCTGCAATGAATATGCAATATGGGGCGTTTACACGCAAAAGTGCGTCTTGTGGCAGGAGAACATGTAAATATATTAATTTAGCACTCGCAAAGTGATTTATCAAACCTGAAAGCAATTTTGCTAACGGTATCTGACTCTATATTTAACACGTTTCAAAAGAAGGTGCAAATGGTCTGTATGCGTAATTGCGCACACATGGCAGCGGTTATTGTCGCAAGAAGGAGACATCGAAATGAAGCAAGGAGACGCAGAGAACGCATTTTTTCACTCCGTGTGAATATTTTTGGAATGAACGAGGAAACGATCACCAAAACATATCGTTTATCCAGCATTGACATTTTGGAGCTGTTGGGGGAACTCCGAATGGATTTGGAGCCAGCCACAAGGAGGACCCACGCAATACCAGATATCACAAAACTCCTTGCAACATTGCACTTTTTTGCATCTGGGTCATTCCAGCGTACGGTTGCAGCGAGAGCTGGGATCTCCCAATCTCGTTTTTCAGAAGTGCTGTCCGACGTTCTAAATGCCATGTCGCCCTGACGCCCTACAGGAGAACCCCGACCTCCCCCCTGCGCCTGTGGAGCAACATGCCAATACTGCGGGGATGCGTACGCGCAGTAATCTCATCCACAGTCACTTCTTGTGAGCCATTTGGTATGTGCATTTTTCTAAAGGCCAATACAAAGCACCTGTTTTTTGTTTTTTTTACTGCAGTGAAGTAGAAATTCAGCCACATACCACCTTAGGGAATAAAGGTTGCCAAAGTTTATATATATATATATATATATATATATATATATATATATATATATATATATATTTTTTTTTTTTTTTTTTTGGAGGGGGTGGGGGTGTAACTGTAAGATTAAACCATCATTTAAATAGGGCGTCTCCAACTGTTTTGCACCTGCCACCAATTACGCAATCGCTCTTATTAAATCACCCGCAAACCATGGTTCAGCCCCGCAAAATTGCACGCAAAATTGGATCTTGATAAATCCGGCCCTATGTGTATACAAGATGACAATAAAGTTGTTCTAAGTCTAAGTTTAAATCTCTAAGTCTAGAGCTATGTCTATAGTTATGCTGCTTTAGGCTTAGACTGCTGGAGGACATAGGGACCCCTATTTCATCATTCTGCTTCCTTCTATCTCTATTCTCCCACTCTGCAGAATCTGTTAGTTCAATCTCTAACGTTCTGCTCTCTCTGCTTTTTCTCATAGTAGCTTCATCTGGTCTGTCCCGGATAGAGAAATATAAACTGTGTGAAATTAGCTCACATTATTTGTATCTCTTTCTCTTTTTCCATGTCTGCTTCTGTCTCCTTGAACCCCAGTCAGCCTCAGCAGATGGCCGCTCACACTGAGCCTAGTTCTGCGGGAGGCTTCTTCTTGTTGAAAGGGAGCATTTCCTCTCCACTGTTGCTACATGCATGTTTGGTGTGGCAAATTTCTAAACATTTATTAAGTCGATACATCAGCTGGTTTTCCTTGGATGGAAAACTTTAAGTCAATCTGTCTGTATGATCTGCTAGAATTGTCTCTGTATAGTTTCTTGAGATGACGTGTTGTGAATTGGCCCTATATAAATAAACTGAATTGATCTTGAACGATTCCTGCTAGTTAAATTAGCATGTTTAACTGTCATTAGGTGTGAGTGTGTGTGCATGGTCGTGTGTCTCTGTTTTGCCCTGCGATGGACGGTGACCTGTGTAGGGTGAAGCTTTAGATTGCTGGAGATAGGCACCAGCCCCACCGCGACCCTGACGGATTAAGCAGGAAGAAGATGGATGGATGTCATTTTCCCAGTGCCTCTTTAGCCACAATGATCTGACTTTCAGATGTACTAAAAAATGCATTTCAGTTTTAGCTGTTAAAAACAGATTTGTACGTTGTTTACATTTGCATTTCCTCCACCCAAAAGTTTGCACGTTTTAGTCCTTAAAATATGAGCTGCATATTGACAAAGGCACATATGCAGAAATAGGTTTACACACAGTATGTGCTGCATTGAAAATGCAAACCACTTTGCCCCTTCTTTGAAGATCTGCTATGTGAATACAAACACTTTTCAATTCAATTCAGTTTACTTATATAGCGCCAATTCACAACATGTCATCTAAAGGCACTTTACAGAGATAATTCAACCAGATCATACAGTCAAATTGGTTAAAAGTTTTCTAACGAAAATCTGCTGATTGCATCGACTAATTGACTCGAACGCAATCTCTTTTGCACATGTTATTAGACGTGTAAACCTTCTGAAGATCAGTCCCTAAGTTTCTAAAGTAGATTTTGTAGAGATGTCATCAGCTGAGCTAACAATGTGATGAATACATCTCAAATGAAGAAAAGCGTTTAGAGGAAAAAATAGAGTGAGATTTGTAATGGTGTAACAACCTCCTTTAGTTAGTATTTGCTTCCAAGCAGCGGCGGATTTAGAAAATTTGGGGCCCTAGACAAAGACATGCAGGGGGCCCTCTGAATTGAGAAGACAACACATTAAACAGACCCATCATACAAATAGAGAAATGTTAATAGAATAGACATCCATTATCTGTTCTAGGTTGTGTCCCTCTCTTCTTGTCCCTTTTCTTCTTGTTTTCCTCTCTATGTTTTGTACTCAGCTGACTTTTCATGCTGTCTCTAAAGGAATGAAAGATTTTTTCCAAGCACTAAGCTCACTTAGCTCATTGCTCCTTCCTGTGTTTCCAAAAAGGCCAAAGTAAATAACCCAGTCCTTCTTTTCACTGTAGACAAGCCATGATCTGCTTATCTGTTCTCCATTTTTCATTTGGATGAAATAATAGCTGCATGAATCATGACAGCAGACAAGATAGAGGAGAGCAGGAGGCGGGGTTACCAATCTACTTGCTCTGGAGAGCAGAGTTCGCTGCTTTTAGATGTTGTCTCCAAAGTCTCCAGTAGCAGAAAAAAGTCGCTAGATTTGGCGCTAGGCGTTTTATTTAAATCAAAGTTCTTTGCATGGTTTGTTTTCAAATGGTTTGCTGCTGTCTGTTTGGACCTTTCTGAACATGTGCATTATCAGCGTTTTGATGGCATTTTGACGAAACTATTTTTTATTCAAAAAAATAATGTGCACAAATAAGGAATAGTTGTAATACCATACATGTCATGTAAACATGACAGTTTTAGTTTTATGGGGCCCCCAGGAACTTGGGGCCCTAGGCAACTGCCTAGTATATCCTAATGGTAACCCCCCCTGCTTTCAAGTCACAACTGATATGAAATTGGATGAGAATGCTAAAAAAAAATAGCTGAAAAAGACACTGCTTTTCTGGAGAACTTAAACATTGACTTAATTCTGTTCACCTTTAAATGTTTGTATTTGTTCCATTCCAAAAAAGTTAAAAAACAATCTTTGTTTCCAAGTTTGAAGACGTGTCGCTTCACATCCAGGAAGCTTTTTCTATTCAAAACTCAGACAGACAGATAAACAGGTATGGGGCATTGCCGCCTAAGAAAAGAAGCCAATCTACCCACATTCCATAGGGGTGGACCCGTTTCAATTGCATGTTTTCTAAACAAAAACAAGGCTTTGTTGGGATGCTGTAAAAAAAACTTCAACTTAAAGCTTCTTCTGACATTTTGAATTAAAAAGCTTCCTGGATGGGAAGAGAAACATCTTGAAACTTGGAAACAAAGTCCAGTGGATTGTGTTTTAACATTTTTGGAATGACTATGATTTAGATGACTGAGAACCTTCACCAGCATGTTCGTTTTCCTGTATGTCTACATTCCGAGGTCTGTGGCTATTACTGCAGGTTTAAAATGCATAAAGCTTGACATAGGAAACACAGAGTGTACCATACCATACAGAGTGTCTTGTACCGTCTTGTACAGAGTGAATTGATGGACAATAGAACAGAGTGTAGTGCAGGGAGAGGCGTAGTGGGGCAAACTGTCAGGACTGGTATAATCTGCTTGGAAATCACTCAAAACGATGATGCTTAACATTGTGCCTGACTGGCAGCTTGCAATCTGGTCCTGAGCTGTAGTCATTCACTCCTGAACCTGTATTCATCAGGTGAGCTGCATTCAAATGAACAATATTAATTCATAAGGGGTTAAAGTTTATAAATAATACATTTTTAGACCATAGTTTTGTTCTAAAAGTTGTTGAAACTTTGATGTATCTACAGATTGAAGATTATTTGCACATGGAAAAGCGTTACGGCTGTTTTTTTCTTTCCCTCTTCTGTCTGCCACTGCTCTACTCTTACAAATTGGCTTTATGCAGCTCCCAACCGCAAAATACCTCACGGTTTGTGTTGCCACGTTATGACACACACAGAGCGGCAACGCTTAACAAACAAGCCAGATTGTATACATGAAATGTGCTGCTGTGTGAAACAACTCCAGTGGCTTGTTTATGTCAGGGGCCCTTATGCCATATATTAAATCTTAGACCCCTGCAGTGTTGTGACAACAGTTGAGATGTGGCTAATTGAGTCTTCAAAAGCTTTGATATTTAGAATTAAGCAGAAAAAAAATCTGTTTGATAAGGTGCCTCCATCTGAAAGGAAGAATAAAAGTTCCCCGGTCTAATTTCCAACTTCAAAGCACAGCTTCCCTGACAAAATTTAGGTCACATTTCCACAGTGAATAAGCATTGTGAGGCTGCCTCTTTGAATAGTAATCAAGCAGATGCCTGTGAGTAAACATGCTGCTTTCACTAGCAGCAAGCACATCTCCCCTGTGACCTCCAACAGTTGAACTTATGATACCCTGCTGCCGATTGTTGACATTAATCCTTTTTTGCTCTTTAAATTCATGTGGTAACCATTATAGGTTTTGCATGCTAAAACAAAACCTCATAAGCTTTTTGTTTGCCTCAAGTTTGTTTACTAGCAACCACCGTCTTATATATATATATATATATATATATATATATATATATATATATATATATATATATATATATATATATATATATATATATATATATATGTATAGAAAGAGAAATTGGCTGCCACTTCCTTCAAGAAGAGCATGATAAAAGTTTTTAAGGTTTTAAGTTATTGTAAAATAGCTAAGAAGCACCTTCTTATATAATTCAGCTATATACTGTATATATAACTGGCCACTTTATTAGGTACACCTGTCCAACTGCTCGTTAACACTTAATTTCTAAGAAGCCAATCACATGGCGGCAACTCAGTGCATTTAGGCATGTAGACATGGTCAAGACATTCTCCTGCAGTTCAAACCGAGCATCAGTATGGGGAAGAAAGGTGATTTGAGTGACTTTGAACGTGGCATGATTGTTGGTGCCAGAAGGGCTGGTCTGAGTATTTCAGAAACTGCTGATCTACTGGGATTTTCACGCACAACCATCTCTAGGGTTTACAGAGAATGGTCCGAAAAAGAAAAAACATCCAGTGAGCGGCAGTTCTGTGGGCGGAAATGCCTTGTTGATGCCAGAGGTCAGAGGAGAATGGCCAGACTGGTTCGAGCTGATAGAAGGGCAACAGTGACTCAAATAACCACCTGTTACAACCAAGGTGGGCAGAAGGGCATCTCTGAACGCACAGTACGTTGAACTTTGAGGCAGATGGGCTACAGCAGCAGAAGACCACACCGGATGCCACTCCTTTCAGCTAAGAACAGGAAACTGAGGCTACAATTTGCACAAGCTCATCGAAATTGGACAATAGAAGATTGGAAAAACGTTGCCTGGTCTGATGAGTCTCGATTTCTGCTGCGACATTTGGATGGTAGGGTCAGAATTTGGCGTCTACAACATGAAAGCATGGATCCATCCTGCCTTGTATCAACGGTGCAGGCTGGTGGTGGTGGTGTCATGGTGTGGGGAATATTTTCTTGGCAATCTTTGGGCCCCTTGGTACCAATTGAGCATCGTTGCAATGCCACAGCCTACCTGAGTATTGTTGCTGACCATGTCCATCCCTTTATGACCACAATGTACCCAACTTCTGATGGCTACTTTTAGCAGGATAATGCGCCATGTCATAAAGCTGGAATCATCTCAGACTGGTTTCTTGAACATGACAATGAGTTCACTGTACTCAAATGGCCTCCACAGTCACCAGATCTCAATCCAATAGAGCATCTTTGGGATGTGGTGGAACGGGAGATTCGCATCATGGATGTGCAGCCGACAAATCTGCGGCAACTGTGTGATGCCATCATGTCAATATGGACCAAACTCCCCGAGGAATGCTTCCAGCACCTTGTTGAATCTATGCCACGAAGAATTGAGGCAGTTCTGAAGGCAAAAGGGGGTCCAACCCGTTACTAGCATGGGGTACCTAATAAAGTGGCCGGTGAGTGTATATATAATTGTCATAAAAAGGGGCAGATGGACCCAGTATTAAAGGTCAGAAGGAAAGTTCAAAATGTTTATTAAATCAAAACCATAAACAAAACCATAAACAGTGCGGGGCACCACCCAAACACTGACACTCTGGAGGGAGAAACACAGGTAAGTGACCACAATTACCTGACAGGAGATGATTATCAGGGTGAGTCACTTACCTGGTTTAACATTTCAGTCCATCCTCTCAATTATAGGCAGGATCAGCCAATGAACTGCCAACGAGATGCGGTCCTGAGCCGCCCAGAGCGTCCCTAATGCTGCAGCTCCGGAGGACATGCAGGAAGTCGATCCAGGACAGCAGAGAACACATCAGGCAAGAACAGTTCAGGGATTCAGGAGTCCTCTGCTCGATCAGAGGTTCCGATCCAAACAGGAAACAAGGGATCCAGGCTTCCAGGAATCCACATTCCTGGAAGCGTGGAGGCAGGCTCAGAGTCCTGTCCATCGAGCACCAAGCTCATACTGAGGAAGTAAAGTTTTTGACTCATTAATGTACGTCAAGTAGTAAAGTTTTTGAGTAATTAATGTACTGAAGAAGTAAAGTTTTTGACTTATTAATGTACTGAAGAAGTAAAGTTTTTGAGTTATTAATGTATTGAAGAAGTAAAGTTTTTGACTCATTAATGTACTGAAGAAGTAAAGTTTTTGAGTCATGTACGTCAAGTAGCAGTTGGATATACTGTATGTAGCAGTAGTTCACATGTACAGCATACATGGTGTGCTACATTTTGAGTATTGATAGTACAGGAGGAAGATAACTCATCTGGCTATTTAGTCAATTCTACTACAGCGTGAAAAGCAATAAAAGGAAGTGTTAGGGACATTAACACTAAAGAAGGAAATAGTTATAGTTCCTAATTACACACATGAAAGAAAAACCCACAATGGTCATAGAAATAACTTGAATCTGACAAAAATAATTATAAAAAAATCTAGAAAAATTAACAAATGAAAGTCAGACATGGCTTTTCAATCATACTTCAACAGAATAATTTTATATAGAAACGTATGAATTGTTGGGATCTGGAGGTCTGTCCACCTTCCTCCAGCAGAGGGCGCCCTAAGGTCTCCTGGAGCTGAGCTGACGACCACACCTGCGACCCATCAGTCATCAGGAGACCAGCATATAAGCAGCGGCAGGACTACACTCCAGCGCCAGAGTGTTAAGCCAGTTATGGTTAGCGAAGCCTGAACCAACCAGCCTGTCTGATTCTCTGACTCCCCTGAAACCAGAACCGGAACCTAATCAGTTTTTGTCTTCTCTGCCTCCTAGGAAGAAACCTGACTGAACCCTGGAACTCTGGAAGAGTTTCCTCTGCAGAAATCTGCTTGCCGGCTCTCAGGAGCTCATCTGAAGAATCTAACTGTCTGAACCTGCCTGCCCGCCCTCAAGAAGAGGATCGGAAGAAAATTCTGGATCTGAACACTGATAAGTCTGAAGTCGAGCCCTGCCGTTGCTTAGCCCTCTGCCAGCTTCTGGCCTCTGGACCCACCTGGTTCCCTCCCTCAGCTGCTAAACCAGAATCACGTCACAGGTATAAACCTGCACAATTCCTCTGGCAACGATCTACCGCATCCTGGCTAACCTAACTGTCCCTCTCTACAGAGAACCCTGTGTGACAAGTACCGGATCTGTTTCTCAGCATCTTTCATATAACTTTGTGTTTATTTCAATAAACAGTCAAACTTTTCATCTGCCTCCGTTGTGTTCTGCATGTGGGTTAGAAATCTGAATCCCATCATGACAGAACACTCTGGCCAACAACCTAACCCAGCAGTCCACCTCCGGAGGATGATTGAGGAACAAGGAGTTTTGATACAAGGCCACGACTCCACCCTCTGTGAGTTTAACAGACATTTGGACCAGCAAAATCAAACTTTACAGGAATTAGCCGGCTACCTCAACAATGCTAACCCCAGAACGGAGCCAGCTCAACTTCCGGTTCCGGAGCCAAACCCGCCTCAAAGGTCAGACTCTGTTCCGTCATTTCCTGAATTCCGTCCGTCTCTTCCAGAGAAGTTTTCAGGCATTACATGTAAATGCAAGGGATTTCTTTTTCAATGTAGACTGATTTTCGAACATTCAACATCCAGTTTTTCTAACGATAAGAGAAAAATTAGCTTTATTCTTTCTCAACTGACAGGAAGGGCTCTCGAATGGGCTGAGGCCCGATTCCCCTCTGAATCCAGTTTCAGATGTACTTTCGAGCAATTTATTAGAGAATTCTCACAAGTCTTTAACCAAGACTCTGATAAATCAATTGATTTCCGAGCTCTGCTAAGTTTAAAACAAGGAAACCGGACTGTAGCAGACTTCTCGATCGACTTCCGGGTCAAAGCCGCAGCTTCCGGATGGAATGAATGCGCGCTTAAAAGCGCCTATTTTAAGGCTCTAGATGAAGAAATTAAGGATGTACTCGCCACAATTGACGAACCAGCGACTCTGGAGGAATTAATCAGCTTAACCATTCGTTTGGATAATCGACTTCGAGCCAGGACCAGGTCTAAATTAAGAAGCCATGATTTTTCTGCAAAGACTAACTGCTCTTCTGTTTTTTCTGCCCCTCCTGAGATTGATTCTAGGCCTCGGAATCGTACCCAGTCAGCTCCTGTTCATCCATCTTTAGCCCATGGCGTCTCTTCTCCTACAGAAACCTCTGATGTTGAGCCTATGCAGATTGGTCATACCAGACTCACTACTGAGGAAAGGCAAAGGAGATATAAGGGGAACTTATGCATGTATTGTGGAGAGCCCGGTCATTTTGTCTCCTCCTGCCCAGCTAAGGTAAAAGCCGGGGTCCGCCAGAGGAAATGAGGAGTCTGGCGGACCATCTGCAATCTGAGAAATCTCCTCACCTATTGTTACCTGCTACTCTGTTTGCCGCCGATCAGACTCTCACTTTATCTGCATTTATTGATTCCGGCTGTGAGAAAAATTTAATCGACTCCAACCTTGTCCAACAACTAAACATTGAAACCATTCCTTTGAAGAAGCCGATTAGAGTCTCAGCCATAGATGGTAAAAGATTACATCAAGTTACCCACCAGACTCAGCCTATTCAACTCCTGATTTCTGGTAATCATCGAGAGTCAATAACCTTTTTTGTTTTTCCATCAGCCTATTCTTCCCTGGTTCTTGGATATGAGTGGTTAGAGCAACACAACCCTCATATCAATTGGACTAAGAGACACATTGAATCGTGGTCTGCCTCCTGCCATGTCTCCTGTCTTCGTTACGCTGCCCCTGTCATTCAGTCTCCTAGTAGTCAAAGGGAGCCAGACCCACCCCATTTGTCTTCAGTGCCATCTGAGTATCACGATCTAGCACCAGTCTTCTTCTTCTGCTTGCATCTGCGTTTGAACCCGTCCAAGGGGCTACAGTTTTTACTAAACTGGATTTAAGAAATGCCTACCACCTTCTCCGTATAAGAGAGGGAGATGAGTGGAGGATGGCCTTCAAAACCCCTCTAGGTCAATTCGAATACCTAGTTATGCCTTTTGGTCTGACTAATGCTCCTGCCTGTTTCCAAGCCCTGGTTAACGACGTGTTGAGAGACTTCCTCAACATATTCGTTTTTGTTTATATTGACGACATTCTGATTTATTCCAAAAACCTGTCAGATCACAAGAAACATGTCCGTTTGGTTCTCCGAAGACTTCTTGAAAACAAACTTTTTGTCAAGGCTGAAAAATGTGAATTTCATCAACCTTCTGTCACATTTCTAGGATTTGTGCTCGAGGGCGGGCAGGTGAAGCCATCGGAGGACAAGATTAAAGCAGTTCTGGATTGGCCTACCCCCGAGAATCGGAAACAACTCCAGAGGTTTTTGGGCTTTGCAAACTTCTACAGGAGGTTTATTAGAAATTACAGTCAGACAGCTCAGCCACTCACTGCCTTGACTTCTGTAAAGAGAACTTTCCACTGGTCCGCTGAGGCCGAAGCTGCCTTCAATAAACTTAAGGCTTTTTTTTCTAGTGCACCTATTCTCATTCAACCTGACCCCTCTAAACAGTTCATTTTAGAGGTGGATGCATCTGACTCTGGAGTGGGAGCAGTCTTATCCCAGCAATCTGACTCTGGCAACAAAACTCACCCATGCGCCTTCTTTTCCCGCAGGCTTACTCCAGCTGAACAAAACTACGATGTTGGCGATAGAGAACTTCTTGCCATCAAATTGGCACTGGAGGAGTGGCGGCATTGGCTTGAGGGCGCTGAACACCCCGTGTTGGTATGGACTGACCACAAAAATCTTTCTTACATCCAGTCTGTCAAAAGATCAAACCCACGTCAATCCCGTTGGTCCCTCTTCTTCTCCCATTTTAACCTCATCATCTCCTACAGACCTGGTTCCAAGAATGTAAAACCTGACTCTCTCTCTCATCTGTACTCACCTGATAAACCTGAAGAACCAGAATCTGTCTTGCCTGCCAGCTGCACCGTAGGGGCTGTCTCCTGGGAAATTACTGACCTGATCAACCTTGCTTTAGTCTCTGAACCTGACCCGGGAAATGGACCTCCAAACCGCACGTATATACCTACTTCTGTAAGATCCCGATTAATTCATTGGATGCATTCTGCCAAGTTTTCAGCACATCCAGGTGTCAGCAGAACCATCGCCCTCATCACTCGCCGTTTCTGGTGGCCGTCCCTCCACAAGGAGGGTATGTCTCCAAGGGTATGACAACAATACTCACAATTATTGATCGTTTTTCCAAAACCTGCCATCTTGTTCCCCTCAGGAAGCTTCCTACGGCCTTCCAAACCGCACAGCTTCTCATAAAACACGTCTTCCGACTCCACAGCATCCCTCTGGAGATCCTGTCAGACAGAGGCCCCCAGTTCACAGCTCAGGTCTGGAAAAATTTCTGTTCTGCACTCAACTGCAAGACGTGAATCAGACGTGGAGAAAAATGATAGGAACCTTAACTTTAAATTTTCTTGCATAACCCATTGCAATTAAAAGATTCCTGAATTTTTTTTTTTTCAAGTTTTATTTAGAAAGAACTCTCTCACTAAAGCAGAATAACATGGAAAACAGAAGAAAACTTACCAGTTAAGCTGTAGACAAGGGCATGTAAAGTAAAAGAACAAATGAGCACCAGTTTCTGGTTGAAGTCACAAACTAGTGTTAAAAACAACCACCATGCCATCACACAAAGCTCCAAATAGGAGCCTGTTAGATAACACTGACAGCCCATGAATTTTAATCAAATCAGAGCAAAGTTACTTTCTATTCCCTATGGTGAAATTGTTCTTGGGCAACAAAGTGAGGAAAAACAGTGCTTGTGCATAATAAATAAAACAGTAACATTATCAGCAAAATAATATCAGGAAAGAAAATAAACATAACAATGTTACAAAATTTCGAAGATTGAAAACAGAAGAAAGATAAAAATTGTTTCTGGGCATGAAAGACGAGGGAAGGAAGGAGCCAGGGTTGATGTTATTGAATAAAATAATTGAAATGGGATAAAAAAAAAAAAAAACTTGAGCAATTGGGTTTTTAGTCCTGGCTTCGTTCCCCTGCCTGAAACCAACCCGACAGATTCAGACAACATAATAACCCTCACATTCAGCAAGCAAACCAACTAAATTTACTTATTACAAATAATAGTGTACACCTGTATTATCTCTTTATCTCTAAAGGTGATTTAAGCAGGGGGGATTTACCATTAGACATTACTAGGCAGTTGCCTGTAACGATCTTGGTTCTGTTGGTTTTCTCTAAGTTTTGAGTTTCACGTTTATCCAGGTTTTTCCTTGTTTTCTAGTTTTATTGGTGTGTTCTGGATTTATTTAAGTTTCTTAGGTTTTTATTTGCTTGTCCTGCTTGCCGCCTTGTGTTTTCTTTTCCCTTGGCTTCCTTCAGCTCTACTCACACCTTCTCCTTATCAGCTCGTTAGCCTTTGTTCAGTCGACCATAAATACACACCCTCTGCATTCCCTCAATGCTGGTTCCTCGTCTTACTTTGTCTTACTCATGCTCCTCATAATTGTTTTCCCCGGATGTCCCCATGGTTCTGGTTTGTGTTTAATTTTAATGTTGGATTTTTGGATCACTGTTTTTGGTGCCTGTGATCATTGATTTAATCTTTTAAGATTTCACCCCTGCCTCTCAGCCTCTGCATTTGGGTCCACACAAAAGCCTCCAAACAAAGCGTGACAGCTGCCTAGGGCCCCAAGTTCCTGGGGGCCCCATAAATCTCTGTTTACATGTATGATTAATACAACTATTCCTTATTGTGCACATTAATTCAGTTTCACTAAAATGCCATCAGAACGCTGATAATATCAAGTGGTGACCACGGCATGAAATGAAATAAGATCAAAAAGATGAAATGAAATGGGTACTTTCCTCATCTAGAGGATATAGATATTGGTGTAAAAGATCAAACAGCCCTCAAAAAGGGGAGCAGCAGCTGCCACCTCCTTTAAAGGCCAAGCAGCAGGAACATTCCCTACAAAGTCTGTGTAAACTCCTTGGTTTCCAGTTATGTCTAACTGTCTGGATTTGTTTTCCAAGATGACCCATTGTGGTACGAGCTAATGGATAGTGGTAGTCTTCACTCCTCTCATTCCCCTATCTCAAATGGTGTGTTCAGATCAGGCATGTTTTTGGCATCAATGTTAACATGCATTGTCTATGGGGGACGGCGTCGAGAGGTCCAGGGGCCATCCAAGCAGTTTATTCGAGAGCAGTTTATTCGAGCATTCTAGCTTCGGAACGTTCAAGCATCCAAACATTTGACGTTGGAGTTCAGAAATAGAATTTTTGTTGCATCAACTAATCAGAAAAGCTGATCTAGGAATATTTTTGGGGGGAGATGGAAACTACCTACAAGCTGTTATCTTCTGCATATGAGAAATGAATAAATATCGAGGCGTTAAACTCTAAAGGTTCGTTAGGAATATTATAATTAATGTTGTATGAGAATGTTAAACTCTAACAATACTTCCTCGGGACCGCCAAGAGGCGGTCGTTGAGAGGGGGGTACTGTTGGGATCTGGAGATTCTCCACCTTCTCCAGCAGAGTGCGCTGTGGATCCTCCTGGGCTGGAGCCCTCCAGCTCAGCTGACGCTCATCAGCTCATCAGGAGACCGGCCTTCATAAGCAGCTGCCAGACCTTGCTTCGATGCCACAGTGTTAGCCAAGTTTGGTTAGCGAACCTGAGCCTCTGAATTTACTGAAAGTTATCTTCCTAGAGAAACCTTAACCTAATTGCCTCTGTCTTCTCGCTCCTAGGAAAACCAGTCTCTCGAGAGAAGCTCTGGATGAGCTTAACCTGAATCTGCCTGCCTGCCCTAGAGAGCCAAACCTGAAGACTACTTTCTGGAATCCACCTGCTGCTCTTGGAAAAGAGCTGATCACTTCAACCAAGGTCTGATCAATGGAAGTCAGAAGTAAGACGCTGCTGCTGCCTAAGCACTCTGCTGAACCAACTGGTTCCCTCTCTCTGAACAAACCTGGACCTCTTCAAGGTATCCACTGAAATATCTGAAAATCCATTTAACTTATCTGCATACCCAGCTAACCAACTATCCGTCTCTGCAGACCCCAGAGAATCCTGCCCGGACCTGAACCTGAATCTTGTCTTGTTTGTGTGAAAACTAAATAAACTCTGTTAAACTTTTTACCAAGTCTCAGTGGTGTTCTGCATGTGGGTGTATCTCTAAAACCGATCATGACAGAACACTGCGGCCAAACACAAAGCCCAGCAGATCACCTCCGGATGAGGCTTGAGAAGCAGGAAACTCAAATCCATGGACAAGCGCACACCCTCCATGAGTTAAATCGCCAGCTAGAGTATCAGAACCAAGTTTTACAGAAGTACGCTAGCTACATGGCAAATGCTAAAGCTACACCTGCAGCCCGTCCAGTTCCGGAACCACTTCCGCCACTCAGGTCACCATCTGTGACGTCATTTCCTGAGTTCCGTCCAAGTCATCCTGAAAGATTTTCAGGTAATCAAAAGGATTGTAGAGGATTTTTGTTTCAATGCCGTTTACTTTCTGAACACTCTCCTGGCAGTTTTCCCAATGACAGAAAAAAAGATTTCTTTCATTCTCTCTCAGCTCTCTGGACGAGCCCTAGAATGGGCGGAGGCAAGGTTCTCTTCTGAATCCAGTTTTTCATGTTCTTTTTCCGAATTCATCTCTGAGTTTTCTCAGGTTTTCAACCATGACTCTGATAAAACCATTGATTTCCGAGCCCTGCTAGATTTGAAACAGGGAAAATCTACAGTAGCTGAATTTTCCATTGACTTCCGGGTTAAAGCTGCAGCCTCAGGTTGGAACGAGTGCGCACTTAAGAGTGCTTACTTTAAGGCCGTGAATGACAACAGAAAAGATGAACTCGCCACATTAGACGAACCAGCTAGTTTGGAGGATTTAATCCGTCTCACTATCAGGTTGGATAACAGGCTACGGACTAGAAATCTCTCAAGACAGAAAGATCGAAATTATTTTGTTTCAACCCCTGCATCTGTTAATGCTTCTGTTTTTCCTGGCTCCCCAGAATCCGTTTCCAAGCCGAGGGCAAAGGATCTGTCTCGCCCAGCTCCCGTCAAGGTATCTTATTTCTCTCCTTCTGAAGGAGCGGAAAGTGAACCCATGCAAATCGGACACACCAGGCTCCTGAAGAAAGGCAACGAAGATTCAGTGCTAAACTGTGCCTGTACTGTGAGACTGGAAACTTTATTGCTTCTTGCCCGACTAAATCAAAAGCCTGGGCCCGTCAGAGGATGTGAGGAGTCTGACGGGCCACCTAAGATCTGAAAAAACTCCTCATTTATTGTTACCAGCTACTCTGTTTTTTGATAACCAGAATCTCATCCTGTCAGCATTCATCGATTCAGGGTGTGAAAGAAATCTAATTGATTCTGAACTGGTCCAGCAGCTAAAGATTGAGACTGTTCTTTTAATCAAACCCCTTCGAGTCTCTGCCATCGATGGAAAGAAATTACATCAAGTTACTCATCAAACACAACCGTTGGAACTGTTGATCTCTGGAAACCATCGGGAAAAGCTAACCTTTTTTGTTTTTCCTTCAGCTTGTTCCCCCCTGGTGTTAGGATTCGAATGGCTGGAACGTCATAAGCCCCACATCAACTGGGCTGAACGCCACATTGAATCCTGGTCAACTTCCTGTCACGAATCCTGTCTTCGTTCTGCGGCTCCAACTATTCAGTCCTCTAGAGGTAGGGGGGAGATGGACTCTCCTGACCTTACTTCTGTTCCCCCTGAGTACCATGATTTGGCTCCAGTCTTCAGTAAGGTCAGTGCTACGTCTCTTCCACCTCACAGACCATATGACTGCACCATTGATCTATTAGCTGGAGCCCCTCTTCCCAGCAGCAGGCTGTATAACATTTCCAAACCTGAACGAGAGACTATGGAAAAATACATTAACGAATCCCTGGCTGCTGGAATAATTCGTCCATCCTCATCCCCACTCGGTGCTGGTTTTTTCTTCGTGGGAAAAAAGGATGGTTCCCTGCGCCCCTGTATTGATTACAGAGGTTTAAATCAGATCACTGTTAAAAATAAGTATCCTTTACCTTTACTGGCCTCCGCTTTTGAACCTGTACAAGGTGCTACAGTGTTTACCAAACTCGATCTGAGAAATGCCTACCACCTCCTCAGAATAAGGGAAGGGGATGAGTGGAAAACACCCTTTAAGACCCCCTTAGGGCAATTCGAGTATTTGGTCATGCCTTTTGGTCTCACTAACGCTCCTGCCTGTTTCCAAGCTCTGGTTAATGACGTCCTCAGAGATTTTTTGAACATTTTTGTTTTTGTTTACATCGATGACATTTTGATTTACTCCAAGAACCTCTCTGACCACAAAAAACATGTTCGTTTAGTCCTTCAGAGACTGCTGGAGAATAAGGTTTTTGTGAAAGCCGAAAAATGTGAATTTCATAAAAAATCTGTTACTTTCCTAGGGTTTGTGCTCGAGGGTGGGCAGGTGAAGCCATCAGAGGATAAGATAAAGGCAGTTCTGGATTGGCCTACACCTGAAAACAGCAAGCAACTTCAGAGATTCCTCGGTTTTGCAAACTTCTACAGGAGATTCATCAAAAATTATAACCAGACAGCCCTACCTCTCACAGCTCTTACTTCTGTTAAGAGAACTTTTCAATAGACTCCTGAAGCCGAAGAGGCCTTTAATAAATTAAAGAAACTCTTTTCCAGCGCTCCCATTTTGGTTCAGCCAGATCCAACGAAGCAGTTCATCCTCGAAGTTGATGCATCTGATTCCAGTGTTGGAGCTGTGTTGTCTCAGAAGTCTGATTCTGATCAAAAGACTCATCCTTGTGCTTTCTATTCACGCAGACTCTCTCCAGCCGAGCAAAATTATGACGTTGGAGATCGAGAACTTCTGGCCATTAAGCTCGCCCTGGAGGAATGGAGACACATCCAGTACTGGTTTGGACAGACCACAAGAACCTGGCCTATATTCAATCAGCCAAAAGGTTCAATTCTCGGCATTCAAGGTGGTCTTTATTCTTCTCACGTTTAATCTCATTATTTCATACAGACCTGGTTCCAAAAACGTCAAGCCCGACTCTCTCTCTCGTCTGTATTCGTCCGATCAACCTGAGACACCAGAACCTGTTCTTCCCGCCTCATGCACTGTAGGAGCCGTTTCCTGGGAGATCACTGATTTGATCAGCTCTGCCCTGGCCTCAGACCCTGACCCAGGTAATGGTCCTCCTAATAAAATGTATGTTCCTTCTTCCGTCAGATCCCGCCTCATCCAGTGGATGCACGCAGCAAAATTTTCGGCCCATCCTGGAGTAAGCAGAACCATCGCCCTCATAAGCAGGCGATTTTGGTGGCCGTCCTTACATAAGGATGTTAAGGAGTACGTGCTGGCTTTACCCATCTGCGTCCGAAATAAGACCTCTCACCAACCACCTTCTGGCCTATTACATCCACTACCGGTTCCAACCCGTCCCTGGTCGCATATCGCCGTTGATTTCGTCACTGGTCATCCGATTTCTCGAGGTATGACTACAATTCTAACCATAGTTGATCGATTCTCCAAGGCCTGTCATCTGATTCCCCTCAGAAAGCTCCCTACTGCATTCCAGACGGCTCAGCTTCTGGCGAAGCATGTTTTTCGCCTCCATGGTATCCCTCAGGAAATCCTCTCTGATCGTGGTCCCCAGTTCATCTCTCAGGTCTAGAAAGCTTTCTATTCGGCTCTAAACTGCAAATCCTCCTTAACTTCTGGTTACCATCCTCAATCTAACGGGCAGACGGAGAGGATGAACCAGCAACTCGAGTCCACTCTCCGCTGCCTGACCTCAAATAATCCTTCCGACTGGAGTCAATTTTTAACCTGGATTGAGTATGCACACAACTCTCTCAGATCTGCTTCCACTGGTTTGTCTCCCTTCCAAGTGTCTCTAGGTTATCAGCCTCCACTCTTTCCTGCAGACGAGAGAGAGATACCTGTAAGATCTGTCCATCATCACATCCGTCGTTCCCAACGTATTTGGAAGGAGACCATCACTGCCCTCACCCATTCCTCTGTGTCTACCAAGAGGTTTGCGGACTCTAGGAGACGTCCGGCTCCCAACTTCACCCCTGGCCAAGAGGTTTGGCTGTCGACCCGGGACATACCCCTGAAAGGTATGTCCAGGAAGCTTTCCCCGAGGTTCATTGGTCCTTACAAGGTGGATCAAATCATCAATCCCTCTGCTGTCCGCCTACATTTGCCTCCTTCCCTTCGCATCCACCCCACATTCCATGTCGCCCAGTTGAAACCTGTCATTTCCAGTCCTTTGTGCCCACCATCCGACTCCCCTCCACCCGCCCGGGAAATCGACGGTCATCCGGCATACACGGTTCGCCGGATCGTGGACTCCCGTCGGCGAGGTCGCGGATGGCAGTACCTCGTCGACTGGGAGGGCTACGGTCCGGAGGACCGCTCCTGGGTTCCTGGCTCTTACATCCTCGATCCATCATTGATTAAGGAGTATGAGAGTTCCCTCCCGTCCATTTCCTCGGGACCGCGGTCGTTGAGACGGGGGTACTGTTGGGATCTGGAGATTCTCCACCTTCTCCAGCAGAGTGCGCTGTGGATCCTCCTGGGCTGGAGCCCTCCAGCTCAGCTGACGCTCATCAGCTCATCAGGAGACCGGCCTTCATAAGCAGCTGCCAGACCTTGCTTCGACGCCACAGTGTTGGCCAAGTTTGGTTAGCGAACCTGAGCCTCTGAATTTACTGAAAGTTATCTTCCTAGAGAAACCTTAACCTAATTGCCTCTGTCTTCTCGCTCCTAGGAAAACTAGTCTCTCGAGAGAAGCTCTGGATGAGCTTAACCTGAATCTGCCTGCCTGCCCTAGAGAGCCAAACCTGAAGACTACATTCTGGAATCCACCTGCTGCTCTTGGAAAAGAGCTGATCACTTCAACCAAGGTCTGATCACTGGAAGTCAGAAGTAAGACGCTGCTGCTGCCTAAGCACTCTGCTGAACCAACTGTCTCTGATCCCAACTGGTTCCCTCTCTCTGAACAAACCTGGACCTCTTCAAGCTATCCACTGAAATATCTGAAAACCCATTTAACTTATCTGCATACCCAGCTAACCAACTATCCGTCTCTGCAGACGCCAGAGAATCCTGCCCGGACCTGAACCTGAATCTTGTCTTGTTTGTGTGAAAACTAAATAAACTCTGTTAAACTTTTTACCAAGTCTCAGTGGTGTTCTGCATGTGGGTTTATCTCTAAAACCGATCATGGCACCTGCTGTGTTTCAGAACGAACGTTTTCCCAAGTAGTTTATTTAATTAGGACAGTTCCTTTGTCAGGATGAAAATTCATCTTCATTCTGCACGAGGTAAAGATTTTGGAATGGAATGAGGACGGCGTCCTTGATCCAAAGTCCAGCAGATTGGTTTTTTATTTTTTTTGGAATGGCTGTGACTTGGATGCCTGAGAATCTTCACCACCACCTTGATCTAAGAACAAAGTGTAATATTTTGGTAAGGATGGAGTCATGGATGTCTCCTCATCTGCAAACATGTATGATGTAATGATGTGATAATGTGGCAGACTGGAGTTGTATAAAATGCTTCTCAAAATGTGAATCAAGGCCACTCTAACAAGACGTCAGCCCAATTTGTAAGCAGCTGCCTTCTGAAGTTCTAAGCAAGGTCTAGGATCTGAGTAAGATTAGAGTTTCTGTCAGAATCTGTTATCATGTCTCCTTATTTATTTAAATACAAAAACATTATGAAGTGTTATTTAAAGAGTTTGCCCTGAGGGATCTCCTTTAAGGAAAAGAACCAGAAAGAGAAAGCTTTAAGGTTTAAACACAGAGCTTTCTTTAACAGGTTTAAAAAAAGCAGGAAGAATGATTTTTATGTAGAAGGAAAAGAGAGCAAACTTTGGTCATATAAATGCACTAAAACATTTTAACAGTTTATAAAGACCCAAATTAGGATAGGAACATAGAACGACTGGTGAATAAGGAGTTTGGCAAAGGGTAAATTCAGTTTATATAAATACAATTTTGCACATATTAAAGGCACACTATGCAACATTTTTCAGTTAATAAATGTGTTCCATAACGTTTTGGATGATTAAATGAGTCATTTCAGGTTGAACAAAGGTATTCTCGGCCGCCCTGGAGGTCTGTGGGGGAAATACCGCACTTGCAATTGCAGGAGCACCGACCCGCACCCACAGGCTCAGAAGTCTTGCGAGAGTCGGTCTTGCTTTACGGCGAGAACTGCTACACGCCCCCAGTTAAAAGCATGCTCGTTGCTAGCACAGTGGCGATCTTTGTGCAGTGCTGCTTTCACACCGGACGCAGCAAAAGCAGCAAAATCGCGTCTGCTGCTTCATTTTTGCTGCTTGTACCAGTTAGTTCTGACGCGCGGCTGAAGCATCTTTGCTGCTCTGGCTGCGCGGTGAAAAAGTGTTGGGCGGAGCTTCACTATCCTTTCTCTGCCTTGCAGCTATATTTGCTGTGATCAGTGGGAATAAAGTAGTTTTAATTTGTTTTTAAGTGAGAAAATACACCTGAAAACGTAATCAGTGCAGTCAGTTCATTCAGATTATAATCCTGCCTTCCAATATTTTTCTGTCAGAGCCGCTCAGACCCCCACATACCAGCGGTGCCCCGACAGTAGGAATCCCTTCATCAGCAGCCTCTGGCCGGGTCGCCTCCTCGCGGTTCACTGCAGCAGCTGGTAGGTGTTTTTCATCTAAATAATCCAAACTGCAGGCAGCAGGATAATAAAAGCCAACATATTCTGCCGGCAGATTTCTGCATTTTAAGTTAATTTAGGCGTCAATAAACTGGAGTGATCATAGCGCTCTGATCATCAGCGCTGTGTCTCTGTCCCTGCCAGCTCCCAGATCAGCTTCTCTGATTGGTTGACGCAGCGCGTCGAGCAGCAAAAATTCTATTTTTCCATCTCGAGCAGCAGCGCGTTTGCGGTCAGATGCTTAAACGCGCCCGACGTGCTGCTTCAGCTGCTCAGACGCGCTGCGCCTGCTGCTCAAAACGCCTGCGGGACCTTTTGCTGCGCCTTGACGCGCGTCAACCATTGACTTTGCATGTAAACTCGCTGCTTCTGTCGCGCCAGCTGCGTCCAGTGTGAACGCAGCATTAGTCAACAGCTGTGCATATTTACGACAGTGCACTTTTACTTTCGCCCTCTGGGGGGAGCCTCGCTGGAAAATCAACACCGGTTGCATAGTGTACCTTTAAGATAACACATTTAAATTGTTCCCTGGAGTGGGCCACCTTTTACAGCTGCTTTTTGTATCTCTGCTTCTGTCTCCTTGAACCCCAGTCGGCCTCAGCAGATGGCCGCTCACACTGAGCCTGGTTCTGCTGGAGGTTTCTTCCAGTTAAAAGGGAGTTTTTCCTCTCGACTGTCACTACAAGCATGCTTAGTGTGAGGGATTGCTGAAGAGTCAATGAGTCGATGCAATCAACTGGTTTTCCTTAGATAGAAAACTTTGAATCAATCTGACTGGATGATCTGGTGAATTGTAAAGTGCCTTGAGATTACATGTGTTGTGAATTGGTGCTATAGAAATACACTGAATTGAATTGAATAAAGGCAAAGGCTAAAATTCAGTTTATATAAATAAAATGAATTGAACTGAAAAGGCAAAGGCTAGATTTAGCTTCATTTAAACTGAAAATATTCCTTTAATAAAAGAGGATGTTGCATATATTTAAAAAACATACATTTAAAGCATAAGACATAAAACTTTGGGCCTCATGCAACAGCCTTTTTTATATTGTTGTCATGACTTTCTCTTACTTTTTCTCCTACTTTGGGCTCCTAAGAGTACGCACATCAGATTAAATAACCATTATAACTGCATAAATGAGCCTCGTAAATTTGATGCATTCCACCTGTGCATAAGTTTGGGGGCATTCATGAGAATTTCAAACCTGCATGATTACAACCCTGATAATTCCATATAATGCTATGACTTTCATTGCTTGTCAGATGTATCAATTCAAAGAAATGGCATTGAAGACGAAGAAGTTGAAATTGAGACTTCAGCAGTTTGGAGATCAAAGTTCTACTGACTGAGAGCTGAAAACTAGAATTAATGGACCAGGAAAAGCCAAGCAGTGGGGAATAAATCACATTGCAATGCCATGTCACCTGTTGGGTAGAGAAGTAAAAAGAAAAATGATATGTTTTGAACATGATATCAAAAACATGCCTAGCAAAAGTAAGGCCCCGTCCACACGAAGTCAAAACGAACACGAAACGCTAATATTTTCCAGAACGTTTGTCGTAAAGACGGAGACGTAAAATAAATGTGATCGTCCACACAAATGCATGAAAACGCTGCAAAATGTATGCCAGGCCTATAAGTGGTGCTGTCGTGCCAAAGCAAAAATAGGCGACAAAATGTTGGGCATGCGCACTAATATTTTTACATGGTTGCCCTGCGGGTCCATTTTCGTGGTTCAGTCAAATTCAGGTGCTGAACTATGTCGTCGATATTGCTCTGTTCTTCCTGGAGATATTCCAGAAGAAGATTCTGTTGTAAGCCCGACAGCAGGGTTAGTAGCATGAGCAGCATGAGCAGCAACCATTCAACACAGTACGGCGCCATTGTTGTTGTGATACTGTGCATAGAGGCGACGCTATGACGCATGCGTGTAAGAAAAAAATGCGGTTAGAGCTTAAAGATGGAAACGCGAAAACGGCGTTTCAAAATCTTCCCACTCTGAAGGCTGAATAAAAAAAAGATCGTTTACAGACCCCCGAAACGCCGGCTTCGTATGGATGAGAGGCTGGTTTGGTGAAAAATTTGTGCGTTTAGGCCAGGGTTTGGCTTCGTGTGGACGGGGCCTAAGACAGTCAATAAAAACAACTGGTGAAGGCAAGATGTGCAACATATGATGTAGGTTAAGTGCTTGATATGAGTTATCATCCAACACGACACAACATTCTGCAAAATCTCCTTTAAAAGGTATAGAGGAGGATCTTTTATTTCCGATTGGATCATTTAATAAGTGGGTCTCCTAACTGTCAATCATTCTGGTGATATGTTTATTTAAGGCCGTCCTACGTGCTCGTCCTGTTAGCTATCTTTTTCTGTCCATGTGCACTTTCAGGCCTTTCTCCCCGCGGTTCTTTGAAATGGCCGAGGGTCGTTAGAGAAAAAGTGTCTACGAAGTGTATAAGAAGAAAAGAAAGGCATCCGCAGAGGCAGATATATCCCAGAATGCTTTACTTATGGGATTTGCTGTCACAGGGGCCCGCTGTTGCCATAGGCTGAAGCTAGCTGACAGCGGCGCCTAATAACAAAGATGGCGCAGGCACCACGTAGTGGAACAGCAGGAAAATTATCATCTGTCTGAACAGTCAGTTAACTTAGTTCACCATAAAGTCCCCGAACAGCAACTTCTAAACAGAGTGGGCAAGAGAAAAAATGGGCTTGTGCACGCCCTCGCACGTGCATTTTTTTTAAGTGGAGAGGGTGGGTCTTTTAAAAAATAGTAGAAGATCCTTCACGATACCTTTAATAAACATTTGAACTGCACATCTGTGGCTAGACCAGGACTTGCATTACTTGATTGTGCTCTCCATCTCTTTCACAAGACATTACCATAAAAATTTTTATTGCAGAACTCTAATTTGATGAATTCAGATAGACTTAAAGCTGCAGTCTGTCACATTGAGAAGAGAGCAGACTTCGACTGAAAATTTGAAGAAAAACAGGTTTCACGCCACTCCCCCACCCTCTCTGATTCCCTCATGCCCCACCTCCAAGCTCCACCCCTCTCACAGCATCTGCACGGCTACCGCATGCGACCAGAAGCGTCCAAGCAGTGTACGCGTACCATTGACATCTTCTTTTTTGAAGTCTTTGCCATGTAAGCAGTTGTCGGCAGGGGCAGTAAGGGCAGTTTCTCTTTCGCTGGTGGCTGTCGCTGCGCCATGACTTCCACGCGCGTCCTCCTGACTGCGGCAGCCGGGCGGCAGCGGCAGGTTCAGCGGTGAGAGGGAGGGGGCGGGATTCAGCGTGTGTGAGCTGTGATTGACACTCCATCAGACGCTCCTCTGGCTGTGATTGGTTGTTTTGTATCGCCCCGAAATATTCTTTCCAGATTGCAATACAGGCAGTAGGCGGGACCAATTGAAGCAGTTTTTTTCACAGGTTACATATCACATGTACTGCTGTCTGCGCATAGGGACAGTTTTAGCCAATATGACAAAAAAGTCATTTTTAAAAACTTACAGACTTCAGCTTTAAACCCACAATTCCATCTTACTGTCAGAAGAGTTTCAAACAGCAACATGTTGCTGAACCTTCTTTCTGGGCCTTCTATCCATTTTCTATCCATGAGAGATCCATCAGGAGCACAGCAGGACAGGGTTATTTGAGAGGCAAAAACATGTGACTTTTACTCACCAAGGGTTTGTGGAATAATCTGGCAGAGTCTGTCAGATGGAGTTGATGAACTTTATTACAGAAGAGCAGGGAGAGTTTTGATTCTGTTCTGATCGGTCTTTGGGTTGTACATCTTTAATTTACCCATCAGTGCCAGAGTGTACAGTCTTTTGGCCTACTGACAAGCTGACTTAACAATGCAGGGACAATTACCAGTTCTTTCAAATGAGCATACCCGGTCAGACCAGCATACCCATTGTGCAAACCAGTTTAGCTCTTTAGTTTATCCCTTTAGGTTTTTTTTTTTTTTTTTACAAAAAATAGACTTTAAACTACAACAGGTGTGTATTTATATAGTCATGTACAAAAAAAAGAATTTCAATACTTACCTTTTTGTGTTTTTTGAAGCGTATGGTGATCTGACCTTAAATAGGTTTTTTTTGTACATGACTAAAGGAATACACACCCGTCGACGTAGTTGAAAGTCTATATTTCGTACAAAAAATAGAGCGATAAGGGGCATGCAGCTGGTGCAGCGGTTAACATGCATGATCCTGTAAGGAGGCTTTGGTCCTTGACGTGGGCGACCCAGGTTCGATTCCAACCTGTGGTCCTTTCCTGCATCTCTCTCCCCCTCTCTCATCCCTGCTTTCCTGTCAGCCAACTGCCCATAAAACGAGCCACTAGTTCCATTAAAAAAACAAAAACAATGCCTATTGACTGAAGGTATGCTGGTCTGACAGAACACTGGGCCCATACTTACACTGCAACATTTTTTTTTTCAAAATAAGTACAGTTTTTGTTGAATTGAGGACAATTAGACATTTTGTCAACAGAGCAAGACAATTTACATTTAAGATAATAAAAAAAAATGCTTTGTCTTATTTTAAGTAAATATTATCTATCTTATTGTAAGAGTAAAAATAACCATTGACTTGGCAAACTATCTCATTTACCTATTGAAATTAAGGGTAAATAAATTTAAGACATTTTTACTTATTTCTAGATAATTTTTCCAGTCTATAACAGAATACAGTTTTAAAAGGTTTGTAGTTGTTCAGTTAAATTGTGTTTCTGTTCATATCTTATTCTTTCTATACCCAATCTTTCTCAGGCTAAAATTACAGCAGACACAGAAGCAGAGCTAGCGTGGGGCCTGATACTGACACCAGGCAGCTCCAGGAGGCTCCTCTGACTTTCCCTGCCTTCCAACGCTGCTGACACCTCAGTCCTCACCCCTCTCTGATTCCTGGGGGTGGCTGTGGGAGGTGACAGTGGCTCCCTGACAGTTATTAGAGCTGTTGCTTCTCACATGGAGGAGGAACTTGTTTGTTTGGCCGAGCAGTCAGAACAAACTCAGTAAAAACAATGAAGAACTATTTCTATCATTTATAAATCCTGTTTTCACATAAAAAAAACTTGGGTTTGTACCTGAATAAAATCTCTTTGCATTAATGATCCTCAAATTGGAATGCTAAATTTGACCACCTCAAGGCTGCAGAGCAAAGTTAGGACAATAAGGCGTTCAGCCTTCAGTTATTATTACCCACTGCTATTAAGAAGTGATTTATTTAGGTTCCATATATATAAACAGAAGAAATACAGTATAATTAGCGAAATTATTGGAATATGATAAAACAGACAAAGCGATGGCTGTAGCTGGCTGGCATGAGTTAGACAGACAATGTGAGAGGGGAGTGATTGAACAGAAATTCCTCTAAGTTCTTTAACTGGAGAATTGTGGATCAGGGGTTGCTGCCAAGTGGTATAGCAGTGCAGGACAGTGGCCTGCATCATGGGGGCTGCTCTTCCCTTCGTAAAAGACATTTCATCCCAGCGCTGTGTGTCCCGAGCCCGTGACATCATCAACGACCCCTCACCCCCCCCACCATGGACTGTTCTCCCTGCTGCCCTCTGGGGAGAGGCTTCACAGCATTCAATGCAGGTCCAGCAGGTTCTGCAAAAGCTTCTTCCTCACCGCCATCAGACTGATGAACTGTTGAATATCGAATTAAACAGAAAGGCGCTGAATGTAGGATGGACTATAAATCAAATCTCAGTCTTATGTTTACATTTTATCACTGCTGCAGTGAAAAAGAATAACATACGGTCAGATCAGGTGTTTTATAAAATATGTGAGTCAGGAAATTGTCTATATGCCAAACTAAACGACTGTAGTTCTGTGCTTTAAAACAATTTTTATTTTAAAATGGAAAATCTTTTATATTTTTTATTTAAAAATTCAATGTATAACATGGATGCATAAACACCTCATTTTTTTCAGTGTTAAATTCTGTTTAAAGTAACAGTGTATAATAAAAAATGTCTCCGGGCCTTTGCTGGTTGTTCTTTATTTGGACCCCGATGATTTTTAATCGGTTACTCCTGCTCTACAATAACAAAGATTCAGAAAAGTTAATATTATCCAAAGCAGTGGTGGCCGGCCGGTGCTGGGGCACCGCCCTCCCTAATAAGAAGAGAGAAACGTAAAATATATTTTTAGAAATTAACTCATAAATGTCAGTTTTACTCTCTAGAGTGTGTACCTATAAGCAAAACAAATTGTATAAACTACATTTCCCTATCTACTGTCATTCATTTGTGGATTTCCACAGACAGACTCCTACCGTCTCTGTTCTTGGGGCTGTGATCAGACTGCCCCACATTTGCAGAGAATCTGTCAACCATGTACTATTGCTAGGTGAATTTATTGGCCAATCATCGTCTCAGAACTTTATGGTCTTGGGGCGCTGAAAATACTGCGCTTTAACAGGCTTCTGAACCCAAGCGCAGGTGCAGACAATTAGAGGGAAGATGGTGAACGTAACGAGCGAGATGCAGCTTCCACCAAATTCGGTGAGATCCTTATTTATCTACCCGTTTGCCAGAAGAACATCCCTGTTGTAGGGTAGGAAAATTTCCTGTCATGGTTATTGTGACTGCGACGAATCAACCTCGTCGCTTAAAACTTTGCGTGCCACACACACATTCCTGTTATACTGTGTTTGTGAGGACCAATACGCTCGCGCTGAGCCCAGTAGCTCCATTAACTTAAAACACACAAGCTGTCCTGGTTACCTGCTGGCGTATTGAGGGTGCACACTTAATATTTCAGTGGGGTTATCCGTGTGTGTGTGTGTGTGTGTGTGTGTGTGTTTATGCTAGGGGGACTGGTCATCTTCAGTCTGGCTGCGTCTTTGCTGGGTTCAAACTCAGTTTGGTGTAATTGAATAAGTCAATGAATCTGTGTAAAAGAATTAAGTTGTAAAAATTATTTGTTTTTGTATATCAATTGTTTGTGGAGGTAATATATGGACAAAACTGATTAATGAGAAGAAATCAGAAATAAGAGAGCCTGTAGGGGCTTAAACTATTTAATGAGGGCTGTGGGAAGAAGAGCGGCCATTTCTGTTTTCTATTTCTTTGTTACATTGCTGGTAACTGGAGAGAGGCTGAGGCCCAGAGGATCTTGTACATGTTTAGTTTCTTTTGCACCCTGTTTTGAGTTTTTGAGCACAATAAATCACCAACACCGGTAACCGGACTGAGCCTGGATTCTTGGAGGCCAAAGAACCCCGTCACAGTGACCCAAATCATCACTGTTACTGTTATTATATAGTAAATTAAATCATTACTGTTAGATTGTATTTCATTTCCCATTGTTTATTTGAATTCTTATGCTGGATTAGTTGGAGACATACACTAGGCTATATCAGCCCCACCAAAAATATTTTTCACCAGCCGCCACTGATCCAAGGGACACTAAGTTCTTTTCTGTAAAATCAGATTCCAGACGTTCATGTCTCAACTCTACCAAACAAAAAGAAAGTAACTAAACCACATGATTACAGATGGCTTTAGAGTTAATATGTGTATTGTTTGGAGAGAATCAGGGTTCCAATGGTGCATTTTTGTGGTGTTTTACAAAGACTTTGAAACGACATGTAGATGTTGGAATATTATTCTTCCCTCAGAGAGCACACGGTTGGGTTTTCAATGTGATTTGTCGGTTCAGTCCCCGTTCATGAGAGGATGAGTCCATCATCCCCCTGCGGCTATTTCTACATGCCATGTCCTTGGGCTGCAAATTGCTTGGATCAGTTACACCAGGAAGGAGACGAATTCCATCTGCAGATGTTACAGTACTCCTCTTGGTTTGTGGTATTTTATTCACTAATATATATATATATATATATATATATATATATATATATATATATATATATATATATATATATTCTAGAAATAAGGAAAAATTTGCCAATGAGTATTTTTACTTTTGAAATAAGAAAATTAGATAAAATGCACTTGAAATAAGACAATCCGCTTGTGTTTTTCTTGTTTTTAAATGGTGTTGTTCCATTGACAAAATGTGCCTTTTTACCTCCTTAATCCAAGAACAAATGCATGTATTTTAAGAAAAAAATTATTTATCTACATTTAGATTTTTTCCAATGTGACCATTTGAATGTTGGAATCTTGCACCGTGCAAGCCAGCTGGATGGTTATAAAGGCTGTTCATTTGAATAACGTTGCAGGTCAGCGACACTTGATAAACATTGTTAGTCACTGGTGGGGATCAGATAATGACTATGTTTTAATGCAGCTATTCCCTCTGACATGACATCATCAAATGCCAGTCCTTTAATGGAAAAGTCTGGTCAGCAAGGAATAATCAATAGATGATTATCATGATTATACCTAAGACTAATACATTGGTGGTGATTTCTTGAATTTAGTGTTAACCAGTAAAAAAAAATAAAAATGATAATATTTTCTTAGTGATCATTGAGTCTGGGAGCGACTATTTTTGCCAGAATATAGTAGCCCCTCCCTCCTGCCATCTTCCAGCAGTGACGTCACGGTGCGGTAAGCCTAGCGCCATTCTCCCCGCTTTACAAGCTAAATCAATGGGAACTATTAGACACATCTGCAATCAACAACAATTATTGAAGATTTCCAGAGGACTTCACCATTGAAATTCACCAGAGCTATAGTGAAACTGACAATGCCCACGTGCATGGCAGCTGGATGCTGGAATACATCGGGTAAAAGTGAGAAAAAAGAGTTATTCCACCTTTCTGATTCCTGATCCTCCACGGACGGGTTGGTCGTTGGATCGCCAACTTGAAGAGGGAGGATTTGCCATCGGACTTCTGGCCAGAGAAAAAACACGTAATATGTAGCCAACATTTGGAAGAAGAATGTTTTCAAGATGACTTGGATAATAGCGCGTTGTGACAAACACCAGATACAGCACTGGGACTTGATCAACAGCCGATACCGCACCGTGACGTCACTAACCAGTAGGTGGCAGTAGTGTTCTTTGACAAACATGGATGCCTCCAGTAAAGCACATTCAAATAAAATTGGCTCTGAATTAAAAACACTGATCATTTATTGAACAGGATGGAATAATTTCATATTTAAAGTAATTTGTAATCTGAATATGAGCTGACTTTTCCATTAAAAGTGACCAGGAAGCCAAATTCTTTCACTTTCATTGATGGCCATCAGTCTGAACGGAGAGACACAACGTTCTGGTTGGACATTATGTACGAGATGGCACAGAAAACTTTCTATGTTTTGCCAGCACAAGTGACCCGCCGCTCTTCTGAGAAGAAGCTTTGAGCTGAAATCCACCGACCTAGAGATTCCAGTGAAAGTTTTAAAACCTACTACAGGCAGTTTGGGAGTGGCTTTAAAATAAAATACGTTAGAGGTCATGGAGAAGGAGGTAACACTTTTAGTTATAGAAAAGTTATAAAAAACATTCAATTCAATTCAGTTTATTTCTATAGCGCCAATTCACAACACATGTCATCTCAGGTTATTTTACAGTTCAACCAGATCATCCAGTCAGATTGATTAAAGTTTCTATCTAAGGAAAACTAGTTGATTGCATCGACTCATTGACTATTCAGCAATCCCTCACACTAAGCATGCTTGTAGCGACAGTGAAGAGGAAAAACTCCCTTTCAACAGGAAGAAACCTCCAGCAGAACCAGGCTCAGTGTGAGCGGCCATCTTGTGAGGCCATGCAGTTAGTCACAGTCAGAGAGACAGGACCGCACTGAAAAACAGGCTGATCTCCAACATCTATAAACAAAGGTGTTGATGGCAGCAGCACAGCTGATATTTCTCTCCAGGATGGAGTCACAGCCAAACAGGAACAGACCAGATGAAGCTACTATAAGAAAAGGCAGAGAGAGCAGAACGTTAGAGATTGAACTAACAGATTCTGCAGAGTGGGATAAATGATATTTAGAGGGCACCTTGTAGCCTAACTCAAAGTGCTATGAACAAAAGAAAAATAGAATAAAACATAACTGTGCTTCATGAGAGGTTATGTTGTATTTAATCAAGGGAGAAAAAAAATCCCTGCTGCATAGAGATATACATTGTTTTATAAGATTCCTTTATGTTTTTTTTTTTTTTAATGAAAACTCAGTCATTTGTTTCAAGATTGTCGTCCGTCCCACCTGCATAGCGATTATTTTCTTTATCAATCTTATTCTACTATTATAAATATGTTAACATGCGCACTGAATACTCTCCATCCTCCGGCATTGCACCAATGCTGCTTTTGTGGCAAAAATGAGCACAGATATTTTTGCAGTATTCAGACTGTTTACATCCCTGAGCTGATTTATCCTCTCAGAACACGGTGGATGCCTGGAGACCTCTTTCATTTCCATGCCGCCTTGTCTCTCTAAAGTGTGAAACTCCAAAACAAGTTGAACAGAAATCAGATCAGAAATGCCTTCAGACAAAATTTGACACAGGCTTCTGGTGTCAGGGTTTGAGATTTCCATTGCTTCTTGTAAGGCAGATATATTTATACCCCATCAACCAGGGTCAGAGCAAAATCTAGTTTGTGTGGCAGGTTACTGGGAACTAATCCGTTCTGTTGTGTCACTGCCATCCCTGCTGACAACATTATTACTTCTTTCTTGGCAAGTCACTGCTGCTCCTCAGCAGCTTGGAGGAGACTTCTCTGGACCGGCTGCTTGGCCAACTGCAAATTCTGTCCACAAATGTTTCACCGACAGACATTCCTATTTTTACACCTTTAAAGATGGCAGCTTACAGCATCAGTTGGCAGGGTTTTCACATATTAGTGGAATGGCTCTCTGGCAAGAAAGCTTGATTGGATTTCTGAACAGACCCGATGGAGAAAAATACTCTTTTGAAGAAATATGGAGATGAAAACTGAAAAACAAAAACACAAAGTAAGTCAAAAAACCACAGAGAAAGAGACAGCAAAGGAAATGAGACAGTGAAAAAACCCAATAAATTAAAGGCTAAATGAAAAACCGCCAAATCATGATGCTATAATTTAAAGATAATGTACAGGGAGTTTTGCCATTTTCTTTTCAACATATTATAAATGTCATTAATCGTTGTAAATGTGTCTAACTATGTATCTGTAAATATAAATAAACAACTCATAAAGTTGGACCAGCTAGAAGAGTGAGGTGCGCGAGAACCCCTTTTCCACCTGGATCCCTGCTCTTTTTCCCCTTAATGTCCCTCCATTGTCGCACAAACTTGCCCCCACTTCCTCACCGCCTCGGGCATATCTAGACCCACAGCTAGTTCCCGATTGACCCTCTTTGCGTTGCGGCATGGAATAACATAGCGCAGACATAACATAGCGCTTCAAAATTGGGCATAAATCAAAAATATCTGCAACAAGCTGCTGCTGGAGGATAATCAGCCCTTAACCCAGGCTTTCCCTGTTTAACCTGCAGCTGGTGGTAGACACCCTGCAGACTCTGCATTGAGTTTTCTTTTGGGTGAAGGTGGGATGTGTTCTGCTCAGAAGAAGAAACTGACACAGGGTTCTTAGTGGTGGGGAGACCTTGGCATGTTGATTTTGTCCAACTTACAGGCAGTAAAACACACTGTCAGCATTCAGTGGTCTTTTTTAATAATCAAACATCACCAAAGCAAAATGTAAAATTGCAATTTGAGCCGTAAGCTTGGTGTTACTGAATGCAAGCTTGGTGCCGTGGTTGAACTCAGAAGTGTGATGGGATAATATCTTGGATGTGTACGCTTGCTTCGAGGCGGAAAAGCCCAACAAATACGGAATATTAGATTCGCCATGTGGAGCCCAGCAACAAAACTCTTCAAAACAAAATTGTTATTTTGGATTTCGGCCTCCCCATTATCAGAACTGCCCTGGATGTTATGCCGGAGGGGCCAAAAACTGCTGGCTCCACTCTCCCCTACCTGCGGACCTGTGGATGCATTCAGAAATATTGTTAAACATCCATCTTATCAAGGACAATGGCCTCTGGACAGCATTCATGGACACTTGAACGCACTCAGCCATACATACACAACTAATGCTCAAATAGCAGATTTACTCTGATGTGGCTCCAGCCTCCAATGTTTTCTTCTGCTGAAATGTTTGTCTTGTGTTATATGTGCTTCTCTTGTGCTGGGGTGTTTTTTGATATCTCAAGCTGTACCCTGTCAAGGATACTGGTTGAAATATGCTTTTTTCTCCCTCTCCCTCACCATCGTTGCTCCTATGTTTCCTTAGAGATAAAGGCAGCACTATAAGGAAACCGCCTCATGGTGGGCCCCCTGGCAGCATGGCCAGTTCCCCCTGTCCACAGCAGCAGCTCAGGAAGAGAGCTGAGCAGCAAAGCAGTGAATTGGTGAAGCCTTCCGTACCAAGTGTACCAAGAGTATAACTGACCCAGGTTAGCTATAGAACCTAACTGTGGATGATTGAAGCAGGTCGGCGGGTAGAAGGGATAAGTCCGGCTGGAAAACTGAGTGCTGCTGGGGGTGGAGAGTGGCTGCGGCTGACCTGAGAACCGCGGTACATTGTAGAAGCCCGACAGGGAAACAGAGCAAGCATAGGTGGTGAAAGGGTGAGGCTAGCCTCTAGAGGCTAACTGCTGGAGGTGGAAGGTGGACGGCTGAGGATCAGCATGCACACAGGGCGGCAGAGCACTTGCTGGTGTCTTCGCTGGAGTTAGGAAGATGAACAGTTCTTCTAGGGCTAAATAAAATGGCTTCTTTAAAAGCCACTGATAAACCTCTTAAGATCATTCACCGCTAGATTTTTTCAACATTATTTTCTCGATCTTCTATTTAGATTTTCTTTTAAAAGCTATTCTCCGCTGCCTTCTTCACTAGAACAGTGGTCAAATAATGATACTTTCCCATCTCCTGAATCTTAAGGGCTCATTATGCTTGATGCACTGACATTCCAGCCGGAAAATGAGCCACCCGTCACTGCGTCTGCAGCATTTACACTCTGGTTTTATACCGCAGCTTTTGGCGGGCTCTGGGGGGAGCATGTTCAATACAAGCTGTACACTGACACTATCACACTACACAAGGAAGTAGAAAACATAGCCATTTACAGCTTTATCAAAGCCTCTTCATGGCATCTGAGAGTGAAAGTCATTTCTTTCCTGGAGTTTTTCCATAATGTGTTAATAGTTGTTATATTTATGGTCTAAATCACGGGATCTCTCTAGATCTGTGAACCCCATGTTTCCCTTTTTAACATGTTAAATATTTTCCTTGGTGCTCCGTGAGGAAATAATGTCCACAAGGACTTTGCTGAGATGTCAAGCATAAATCCATCCATCCATCCATTATCTGACACGCTTGTCCCAAGTGGAGTCGCGAGGGGTGCTGTGCCTATCTCCAGCAGTCAATGGGCGAGAGGCGGGGTCCACCCTGGACAGGTCTCCAGTCCATCGCAGGGCAACACAGAGACAAACAGGACAGACAACCATTCACACACACACACCTAAGGGGAATTTAGAGAAGCCTCAAGCATAAATCTTTATACTTAATAATACAATGTAAATGTACACGAGAGAACAATATTGAACAATTTATTGATTTGAGGATTGAATCTGTGATCAGTGAAACTGATTTTGGAAATCAATTCCCAAAATCCTGATTTGTGCATCTCTAATGTAAACAAACCTGTTGTAATTTGACAAGAATGGTGGTTCAGATGCTGCAGAAGCCATTTTTTACGGTAACGGCTTTTGTTGGAGCGGGTTCATGTCGTTGCAGTCTGCAGTTTAACCATTAGATGTCACTGAAGATTAAACATTGTGTGAAATAATTACATAATGTTCAACAATGAAGTGTTTTTAATTCAGAGTAATTTTCATGTGAATGTGCTTTACTGGAGGCATCCATGTTTGTCAAAGAACACTACTGCCACCTACTGGTTTGTGACGTCACGGTGCGGTATCGGCTGTTGATCAAGTCCCAGTGCTGTATCTGGTGTTTGTCACAACGCGCTATTCAACATATTCTCATTATGAGTGCGTATGAAATCGTACGAAAAGTTATGCACACTATTTCCTACATTTTGGATGTTTTTCCTCAAAAAACCACATCAGTGCGCATGCGCTGGCAAACAGAAAAAAAAAAAGCAGATCCGCGGCCGGACGTAAAAATGGGAAAAACAGTGCAATCATCACTTATTCATGTCTCTAACTACGTTGCTTGCTGTTTTATATCTTAGGGTTAGGGTCAGGGTTAGGGCTAATTGTAATTTATATTCTATATTCGTGAATGGTGCGTCAGATGCGCATGCGCATACGATGAAAAAAACATCCAAAACGTACGAAATTACGGTGCATAACTTTTCGTACGATTTCATACGCACTCCTAATGAGAATAGGTTGCGCTATTATACAAGTCATGTTTTCTTTTTTTCACTTTTCCCCGATGTATTCCAGCATCCAGCTGCCATGCACGTGGGCATTGTCAGTTTCACTATAGCTCTGGTGAATTTCAATGGTGAAGTCCTCTGGAAATCTTCAATAATTGTTGTTGATTGAAGATGTGTCTAGTAGTTCCCATTGATTTAGCTTGTAAAGCGGGGAGAATGGCGCTAGGCTTACCGCACCGTGACGTCACTGCTGGAAGATGGCAGGAGGGAGGGGCTACTATATTTGGGCAAAAATGGCCGCTTGCAGACTCAGTAATCGAAACGAAAATTATTGTTTTTATGTTTTCACTGATTAACGCTAAATTAATTAAATCACCACAGAGTTATTAGTTTTAGGAATAAATAATGATCCATTGATTTTTCCTTGCTGACCTCGCTTTTCCATTAAGCTCAACTTCCTCAGATATGGTATCCCAGTATCCTAGTCCCTAAAGATGGGTTCTTTCCTCATGTCCCTTTGTTGCTTCTCTGATTAATGCTTTCCTTGCCACCCTGTCAGTATAGGGGGACTTTCATGTCTGCAGGTTTGGGTTGTACCATGTAAGTGATATAAAGGTTGCCATTGGTTTTCTAACCGAACACTGTTTTATAAAATATCCCCAACTTTTTCTGTCACAGGGCAGCTGCCTCTTTAAATAGGTTCAACAAATCATAGATGTGCTCTGTACATTATTGTATCTAATGAAACAGTTGTTTGTACTTGATGTTAATTAGGATTATCAGTGTAAAGCTGGAAGGTTGCAGGTTTGATTCCCGGCCCCGGGATCTTATTGCATTGAGTTTGCATGTTCTCCCTGAGCATGCTTGGGTTCTCCCTGGGTACTCCTCCCACAGTCCAAAAACATGACTGTTAGGTTAATTGGCTTCTTTAAATTCTCCTTATGTGTGAGTGTGTGGATGAATGGTTGTTTTTCCTGTTTATCTCTGTGTTGCCCTGCGATGGACTAAGGACCTGTCCAAGGTGGACCTGGCTCTCACCCATAGACAGGTGGAGATAGACACCAGAACCCCTTTTTATCTGGCTGGATAAGCGTGACAGAAAATGGATGGATGGATTTCATTGAATGATGTTTTGCAGAATATACCACTGTAATAGCAAACAGTTATGTGTTGTATATCTGATCAGCTACAAAGAGAAACAGCTAACTATACGCCCTCCAAGTGCACTTATTTCATATTTTTTTCTCAGGCTGTACAAGATTTGTCCCATTTCTCAAAGTAAGTAAGGGGAAACAAAAGAAATAAACTACTATCTAATGCTTAGTGACTGCTTCGTGAATCATTTATATTGTGCAAAAGAAAACTCTGAGAGGGAATTAATAGAAAAGCAGCATAGAACGCATTGTTCAGATTTTCCCTCTGTAATTGGGGCCTGGAATCAATACCTGTAATTATTCTCACTAAGCTGCTTTTGACTCATGCCATTACAAGGAACCGTTCTCAGCTTGGTGTGGGACTGGTAATAGAAGACAGACAGGAAGTGCAGCAATCTACCCCCCAACTTAATGAGGGTCAAATTTTTTATTTAAGGATTATTTGGGTTGTAATATTATTTTCCCTGGTGAAGCTGTGACTTGTGCACTTACACCGACCTATGGAAATAGTGACTGACCTCCTGTGAAGTTAGGAATGAGACGATCATGTCTAGAATAACCTTCCCCTGTAAGTCTGGGATAGGACCACACTCATCTCAAGCTCTCTACGGGGGAATATATACCACATCCTGTATGTTTGACACGTTCGGCTTTACCCTAACTGTCAGAAATGAAGGGGCGGTGGTGGGGGGGATGGATGTTGTTTTTTCAATACTCCTGTATCAGTGCGTAAAAATGTGGCAGTACTCTGAGGCCTCATGTTTATGCATGACCGGGGGGCCTTGGCTCAGATTTGTTTTAGCTAGGTGAGAAAAGCTTTAGGTTCAGATGTCTGTAAATAGGTTTCTCAGCTGATCTGTGTGGGAGGGCCGGCGGAGGCGCATAAAGAATGCGGGGCTAAAGAAAACGTCCTGCCGCTACACCTGAATCACATTAAAACCCATTATCTATGCCCGGCCTTTGCTCTGCATCTATTTTCATTGCTATTTCATCAGCCGGCAGGCTGGGAATGACTGAAGCATTTATTACAGGACACAGGAGGTCACTCTGAGTGTTAGTTTATTGGGTGTACCATTATAGGAATGGGCTGGAGGTTTCCGGAGGTTTAGACGTCTATATTTTAGGTTGTATAACTCTAATGGATAAAAATTTACAGAGGAGCCAGGTAATAATGCCTTAATGTTTTACTGTAACTAACTTCCAATTTGTTACATTGTAAGAAGCATTGTAAGAACTGATTTGACACACATTATTGTATAAAAAAAACATGCTTATTTGCAAAAACATGAGATTATATAGACCAATCAGCTTCAAGTATGCCTCTTTCTCAGATCCCATGCTTTCCCCCTGCGCAGCAACAGGAAACAGACCTCATCTCCAGGAAAGCATGTGCTTAGAAAAAGGGACTTTATTGTATATATATTGTTTAAGATATATAAAAGCTTTTCCATCTTGAGGAAACTGATTAATCATTGCTTAGTGTGAAGGATTGCCTTGCCTGATTGTTACATTATTTATTTATTTATTTATTTTTCCTTCTAGTGTTGCAGAGACCTTAGTTGAATCACTTATTTTTTAGAGTCTTGATAATTCTTTTTTCTTTTGTAAATCGATTACATAAATTTGTGGGATATTGGTCCGCCTATAAGTAGGCTGGGTTTCCACCTCTCTCTCTCACTTAAAGCCTTCTTTTCTTTTGAACCTCATGTTTGTCTCGTGTCCTCAAATATGTTGTGGCCTGGGTGGTCGTAACACTGATAAAAGGGAGTTTTTCCTCTCCACTGTCGCTACAAGCATGCTTAGTGTGAAGGACTGCCTTTGAGTCAATGAGTCGATGCAATCCTTGAATTGATCTGACTGCATGATCTGGTTAACTGTAAAGTGCCTTGAGATGACATGTGTTGAGATGAATTGGCGCTATAGAAATAAATTAGATTACTCAAATAATAAAGGAAAGGCTTTAATCCTGGACAGGGCCGCCTGTGGAGCTGGGTTACAGTTTCTTTTTGTATCTCTGCTTCTGTCTCCTTGAACTCCAGTCAGCCTCAGCAGATGGCCGCTCACACTGAGCCTGGTTCTGCTGGAGGTTTCTACCTGTTAGAAGGGAGTTTTTCCTCTCCACTGTCGCTACAAGCATGCTTAATGTGAGGGATTGCCTTTGAGTCAATGAGTCCATGCAATCAACTGGTTTTCTTTAGATTTATTGAACAGAATGTAATAATTTCATTTTTAAAGTACTTTCTGAAGTTTGAAGCAAAAGCCACTGCTCTCTAAGTTTTTAATTAAGTGGAAAATAAGTTTTTTCAGTGACAATGTTGCTGCATATTGCTGCTTGTGCTGCTAACGCTTCATTCGCTTGAACGCTCATACACATAAGTTAAATACTCCTGCTATCCTTGTGAGCAAAAGAGAGGCATGAAACATTGTCCCAATGAGCACTTTTTATTTTTTTTTTCCTAAAAATGATTAAGCACAAATTAAAATACAATTTAAGAAAATTAATATGTAAAATACCGACCTATGACTACTTCTACACATATTGAATCACTCTGCAATGCATGAGTTCAAACAGTAGAAATTACTATCAAAGATCAAACAAACAACAAACTAAGGCTGTAAAGTGTGCTGGAAAATGTTGCATGTGGCAAACCTTGTCACTGTAAAACCTATTGGACATAAATCCCATAAGTTATTTTGGTCTAATAATAAAAGCTGCTCTTCATTGAAAGTAGATTAATGGTTTAAAACAGAGCAATATTTAATTCATAATACTGGCTGAGCAGCCCAGATTCTATCAATTGTTAAGGTCAGATAAAACATTTTTATTTTGTTTTTTGCTCATCAACAAACACCCATCTTCTGACATTTCATCTATTGCCTCAGTTTACCATTTATTTTTCTCTAATGGAAATTCAATTTCTTCAAAACAATGAACTGCTCCTCTAATGATTGTTAATTACTTGATAAAACTTTAAAATGTCAGTGTTTTTTTTTAAATTATTAATCTAATCCTCTTGCGCTATGAAGACATTTTCACAAAGTTCAATAAGTATTTTATGCATTATGTTTAACAATGAGTAAAACTGGCCAATATGTGTGAAGAAAAACGTCCATCTTATTGTTAAATTTGAAGCTACAAAAGTTAGAAGAACCAGAACTATGTGGTTATATGTAGCCTTGTCATATAAAAACTAGTTAAAGATCAAAGTTTGCTTATTTTTGTAGTGAAAAATGGAAAAACATTGGATGGGTTATTAAACACAATTCTACTTCCTCTGTTAATCCAATCATGCTTTATTAAGTTATTTATATTTTTTTCAATAGAAATCTCCTGATTTCGCTATTAATGATGTCTAGATACAAATATACATTATGGATTGTTTATGAATTGTTTATAGAGCACATATTACCGTAACTCAACTATGGTTCTGTTGATGAATCTGTTCGGTACTGAACCCACAAAGATGAGTGCCTGTTAGACGCTATTCAACACCACATTGACTATAGGGCATCAATAATTCAATTCCATTCAGTTTATTTATATAGCAGCAAATTCACAACACATTTCATCTTAAGACACTTTACAGTTCAACCAGATCCTCCAGTCAGATTGATTCAAAGTTTTCCATCTACGGAAAACCAGTTGATTGCATCGATTCATTGACTCTCAGCAATCCTTCACTCTAAGCATGCTTGTAGCGACAGTGGAGAGGAAAAACTCCCTTTTAACAGGAAGAAACCTCCAGCAGAACCAGGCTCAGTGTGAGCGGCCATCTGCCAAGGCCGACTGGGGTTCAAGGAGACAGAAGCAGACAAAGAAAAAATATACCAGCTCCACAGGCGGCCCCGTCCAGGAAACACACAGCCAGGCAGACGAGCTCCGAGCCAGCTCCCATGTCAGAGGATGAAGAGAGCCCATCCAGTTAGGCACAGTCAGAGAAACAGGACTACACTGGAAAACAGGCCGATCTCCAACATCTATAAACAAGAGTGTTACACTTTTTATTTTGGTTAAGACAAGTTTACCATCATTACCCTCAAAATATTATAATGTTATGTCTACAGTATAGTAACTCGAATTTCTCAAAAGCCCCACACTTTGAAAAGCTCTGGGGATATCAGAATAAATGAGTTTGATAAGATTCCTGCCACTGCTCTTGGATAATAAAAACATGTTGTTTAATTCAGTGCGTTTATGTGTTTTTGTTGCTCTTTGAGGAAAACACCAATAAAACATTGAAGTTTTGTGGTGGTTATGTGGCCTTAAGGGAGAAATTGGACTGAGTAGACTACTTCCCTTCATAAAGCTGGGTTAAAACCTTTATAGAGCAGGGTAGCGTTTTTGATCCATTGCATACTCATGACAAATGAGCCCCCTCCCGTCCCTCAGTGAGGTCTAGAAGTACAAGATCTATATCCAACCATTCTGTCATGATTTTATCTAAAGATCTGACCACATTCAGCAAAGATCCTGCTTCATCTTTTTTTGGCATCTGACCAATTAGACGTGCCCTTAAATAATATATTACCTATTGTAAATAAGAATAGTTTACAAGTCAAGAAAAAAAGGTAAAAAGCTAATTGAAAAGTTAAAAAGTTAATAAGCCTAGTTAACAATAATATTTAGGTTTATAAACTAAAAATTGTGATTGCCAGTATCTTCATTAATGCCTCTAAGGTTACGCTGGACCAAAACAAAGGTGTTTCTTTCACTCTCAGAGTGTTTTTCATGAATTTCTTATAGAAGCACTTTTATTATTTTTCTTAACATATTCGGGCAAGTTGGCGTTTCTTGTTATTACATAATTACAATTTTTTTTTTTGCCATCAAAATATCCATATTTTTTAAATATTACAAAGGTAATAAGGTCTTGTCCTGGATTCCAATAACACTATTGGCTTCAAATTTGGATTTTCAAAGATTTTCATTGAGTACCCTATAAAGGGTTAAACAATGTAGAAACATAAGCCTTTTTTGGTGTTTGTTTCCTCCTTTAAATCATTGTAATCCTTTGGTGAAGCCTGTAAAAACCCAACTACAACACCGTAAAGCAAGGGTAACCAATTAAAAATCATCCGAATAAAGAAAATCATCACCCAGTAAAGGTCAGAAGACATTTGTAATTATAATCTGTTACTTTAAACTGAATTTAACACTGAAATAAAATCAGGTGTTTATGAATCCATGTTATACATTGACTTTTTTAAATAAATAAAAATATATAAAAAAGGAAATTGTTTACAGTTTAAAATCTAAAGTGCTTTTTTAAGTAGAGAACAACAATCATTCAAATTGATATATAGACAATTTCCCGATTCAAATGTTTTATAAACACCTGAACTGAGCGTTTGTTATTTTCTTCTTTTTTCTGTCCTAATGTTGGCAGTGGGCTTTATGCTGCCCTGCAAGGCTTTAAACCTGGTTTGAATGGAGACTAAGCCATTCTAAAGCACATATCAAGGAGCTCATTCTGAGCCTGGATCCAGATTTATTGTTTATTCTGTTCATGGTGGAGAATCCTGCTTCACAGCAGCAGGTTGAGCCAAACATCCTCTAAATGTGCAGGGTCATCTTTGAGCACCATTTCACTTTTCTTTCACCAGTTCTTCCAGCAGTCCACACTTTCTCTGCTCTCTTTTTCTCATGGTCTTCTCCTTCTTTCCCATCGCCCGGCTTGCCACAGGTTTGCCTGCTGTGTCTAAAAGTAGCAGCAGCAGCAACCCAGACTGACAGCAGCTCATTGGATCATTTGGCTTTACTGTATTAACAGGAGAAGCAGTCAAGTGAAATTACTGTTATTACACTGCCGTCAGACAACATGTGGTAATTTATAAATGTTTTAAATCAGGTTGGGTCCGGATTAAACAGCAGGTGGGTCCGGATCCGGAACGCGGTCCGCTAATCCGTTAACTCTGCTGTAAGGTTTCGGGGCAGGTTTTTCTCCCTTTAGATCAGATATATCTGCATGCATATGATAGAGAAAGCAACAACAACAAAAAATGAACTAATAAAAAGCAGCATGGCTTTGCTTTTTATTACTGACAATACAGTAGAATATCTAGAAAAGCCATCAGAGAGCACGGACCTCCCCCAAGTAGCTACTTTCCCCCGACATGGTGACTTCCACCTTAAGTTAATACCTGTATTCACAGAATCATAAAAAAGAAATTCCTGGATCCAGATGGTGATCCGGATCATCACCAAAATTTAATGGGTTGCTTGTTGGACTGAGGCGCATCTTTGGTAAAAATATCATTAAAATCTGTTCATAACTTTTCAAGTTATGCACACAACTTTTCTTAAAAACATAACCTCCTTGGTGGGGGTAATAAGATACTATTAAAATGGACTAGTAGTGCAACACGCCTGACACGAGGGGAGGGGGCTTTCTTTTTGAGTGTACACTGAGACCACACTTATGTGTTCATACAAAAGACTCGTTCATACAGCTTCCCATGTTTCAGCTAGAGGAGACTGACTCCCCGCTCTGCTTGGGGGGGAGGAAACCTCTCTGGGAGGTTGAAGAGTTCATTCTTCGATTTATTAAAGAGAGAAAAAAAAGTCGACTGTGAAGAATAAAGTAATGCAGCGCCTGCTGGGATCTGGATCTCCTGCGTGATTTGCATGAAAGTCTGCACATCAAAAGTCAGGGATGGCCTCTTTAAATATTTAAATGTAACGAGCACCATGGCGGCCTCTATCAAAGGCAGCTGGATCCAGGAAGGAAACGGCTGATTTCTCACTGGTCAGCTGTGCTGTTCTCCTGCCTGCAGGTATGACAGCCTGTTGTTCTGTCAGCCATCCCTCCATCATCTCCCAGGAGAATATCTGACAAGTAAGAGCTGAGGTAGTGTTGAAGAAGATGTTTCCCCATCAGGAAAGGAGCTTCATAGTCTGCAGCCTGTTGAAAAAAAAAGAAAAAAAATGCTGGCATGGCACTTCTGCCAGACAGCAGGGAACGGACCAGCTGCCTTGTTTCGTTTGTGGCCCAAACTGCACACAACATGCTGTTTCTCTGCAGCTGTGAGCATGTCAAAATATTTACAGCACATTCAGGAGAATGACTGACACTGTTGGACCGTCGGCTCCTGCATGGAAAGGCAGATCAGCTCAATGGTTTGCTCATCATCGAAGTGTGTGCGTATGTTTTTCCATTCTCACACATGCTTGGAGTGGAGTACAATAAATCAAATTAAAAAGCAATACTTCCACTGTGTTTCCGGGCCAAAGCAATCTCTTCCATATATCAAATATAGTGTGATTGCCTATTCATCATGCACTGTTTTAGGTTGAGCTGTACAGTCACGTGGACAAATGTCACATGGGGAGTGAAGCCAAAGTGAAGCTCAGTGAACACATATTTGGAGAAATAGATGGGCATTGAACGACTGTTATTACAGCCTAAATGGCCATTTGCTCATTAATCACACTGATTAATATCTGCAATTAACTTCAAAGATTGAGCTATGCTTTTAAAAAAATGCTAGCTCATCTCCAGTGCTAGAATATTAATAGCATTATTTTTTTTTATTGGTTCTAGGAATTGTTTTTGGATCCCATCAGAAAACCATTTGTGTCCTTAGTTGATTTATGTTAGCAGAACAAAAATGAAAATATGGGGTAAGGGTTTTTATTTTGGTTTTAGACTAAACTGAAAAAAGTGTAACATGTAGCTGGTCATTTAAACAATGGCTGTCACTGTAAACTAGTGCTGCACCAATAACGACACCAGTATCGGGCAGGGCCCCAATCCAGCACTAAAATGGTGGTAATGGTATCGGTGAGTACCAACCGGCACTGATACCATTTTTTGAGCCAAAAGTTTATTCAACTATTGTCACCCTTTCAAGGTAGGCAATAAAAAGTTCTACTGGATTCACTTTGTATTAGTCTTTTTCCTGCTTCACAAAGGTAGGCAGCAGCTTGACAAAGCCATGATGGCAATTATTTTACGTCCAAGTAGTATGCAGTTCTTCATATATACACACACATCAATTCCAAACAGATGGTATCTGTATTGGCCAATACTGCACAGCCAGGTATCGGGTATTGGTATCGGGGCCACTTCTGGGAACTGGACAAAATTATTGATTTGATTGTGTAACTCATTCTATTTGCATTTTGAGACATCAAGTTTGATTTAACCTGAACTAAATGCACGTACAAAAGACCCAAAACACAGTTCTTGATTTCTCTCTATATTAGTGTTGCACCAATGCCATTTTTTGGCCCTGATACCCGATACCTGGCTGTGCAGTATTGGCCAATACCGATACCATACCAATGCCATCTGTTTGGATAAAGGAAAAGGAAAAAGACTAATACAAAGTGAATCCAGTATTGCCAACCTGGAATGGTTGACAATATTTGTATAAACTTTAAGCTCCTAAAATGTGCCCTATTTGTTGGTACTCGACGATACCACCATTTCAGTGCTGGATTGGGGCCCCGGCCAATACTGCTATCGATATCGGAGCAACAGTACTCAATATGTATATATTTATTCATGACCTGCAGATATTTTGTTTATGTTTGAGTCAAATGTGAATTGCGTTTTGCACGTTGCAATCGCAGACCGTGCGATAGCAATTTTTCGTCTCTACATTCGGGGTGGATTTCGCCCATAAATAAACACAAGTAGCAAAGCAGTTGGATATAATCAATGTAATAGCTGGCTAGTTAACTAGTTAATATTAGCTAGCTGACGTCTGAGAGGGTTTACGGCTTTATCGCTAAACTTAGCTAGCCAAAAGCCTTTGCTCGTTCTGCCAGGCTACATCGAGAGCTAAACAACATTGCTAGAAGGTACAGTGTGGAGTTTTGTTCCAGTTAAATGCTGGATACCCGTCCATCACTGGCAGCAGGAGCCTTCAGTGTTATGTTATAAATAGCAGGAGGGCTGTTGTGGTGTTAGCAACGGATGCTAACTGCTACCGCTTGCCAATTTTGTTATATTTAAATTATTTAACTGGTGTCAATACAAATTCATGTTAATTTAGTTCAAAGTAAGTACATTACGTTGGTTCAGTTTCAATATATTTGTTTGGTTCATTAATTGAAAAGTTCATAAAATCATTTGGAACAGGGCAAAGATTTAAAGTTGGGCCAAGTGCAGTATTATTGTTTATATCAACATAAAATAATCAGGTCATAATAAGTGATTCAATTCAGATTATGTTGAGTCAAATACTTTAGATGTGATATCTGTACATCATTTTTTTTATTTGAGCAAGGTTATACATTTTCCAGTGCACATGCATTTTTTTTGTCATAGTAACACTATTAACTTAAGTGTATATTGTTGTTTTTTGATGTTCAACACAAACCATTAGATAATTGGGAAGAAAATACTATGTTAAACCAACTAATCATGTTGGCCCAACTGAACAGTCGAAAGTTCAGCCAGGCTATGAAAACTAAGTCCATTGGATTGCTTTTTAACTTTTTTTGGGAACAACTACTAAGTTTAATTTAGTTTCAATATGTGTCAACAAATGTCATTTCAAGACACTTTACAGAGATCCAGGGATGCCAAGGTTCAAACATTGAGTGTGACAGTCACGGAATTCAGCCATTTCATGCACCAGGCCACACATGACATTTCCCACCCGTATTTCCTCATTCAATACTTATTCAATACTCATTCCTCATACAATACAGCTTGTTCAAGTAACCTGCTGGAAGGTGACTTACCCAATTTTGTTCACTGCTAATTCGATGTTTCCCATTGAGTTTTCTAGGTAATATGTTCTACTTTCAGGCTGCTATTAGTTTATTGTTTCCAGCAAAGCTGTGGACATTTTATTTACCTCTTGCTCAAATCAAACTTGTCTCATTGTGTGTTTGTGGTTGCTAATTTCACACTTGTTAATATCATCTTATTCACTTTCAATTCAGTTTATTTCTATAGCACCAATTCACAGCACATATCATCTCAAGGCACTTTCCAGTTCACCAGATCATCCAGTCAGATTGATTCAAAGTTTTCTATCTAAGGAAAACCAGTTGATTGCATCGACTCATTGCCTCGAAGTCAATTCCTCACACTAAGCATGCATGTAGCGACAGTGGAGAGGAAAAACTCCCTTTTAACAGGAAGAAATCTCCAGCAGAACCAAGCTCAGTGTGAGCGGCCATCTGCTGAGGCCGACTGGGGTTCAAGGAGACAGAAGCAGAGACACAAAAACCAGCTTTAAAAGGCGGCACCGTCCAGGAAACACACAACCAGTCAGACGAGCTCCAAGGCAGCTCCCATGCCAGAGGACGAAGAGAGCACATCCACTCAGTCACGGTCAGAGAAACAAGGCTACACTGAAAAACAGACCAATCTCCAACATCTATAAACAAAGGTGTTGATGGCAGCAGCACAGCTGATATTTGTCTCCAGGATGGAGTCACAGCCAAACAAGTACAGACCAGATGAAGCTACTATGAAAAAAAAGCAGAGAGAGCAGAACTTTAGAGATTGAACTAACAGATTCTGCAGAGTGGGAGAATAGAGATAGAATGAAGCAGAATGATAAAAAAGGGTCCCTATGTCTTCCAGCAGTCTAAGCCTATAGCAGCATAACTATAGAGATAGCTCAGTCATTCATTACAGCTTGTTCAAGTAACCTGCTGGAAGGTAACTTACCCAATTTTCTTAACTGTTGATTCGTTGTTTCCCATCGAGTTTTCTCGGTATTATGTTCTACTTTTAGGCTGCTATTAGTTTATTGTTTCCTGCAAAACTGTAGACATTTTATTTCCCTCTTTCTCAGTTTAAACTTGTCTCATTGTGTGTGTGTAAATTTCATACTTGTTAATATCAACTAAAGCAGTGGTTTTTAAAATTCTAAATCTGTTCAAATATTCACACTGTTTGGGGACTGGCTTGGAGCTCTGCTGGTCCAGATAAGCAGGGGCTTGATGAAGGGGGAGTTATAGCTGGTGTCTACGCCACTGACTCACCCTTACCCTCAGAGATCAGCTCGCAGGAGAGAAGAGAAAGAGGGAAAAAAAATAATGCCAGTGACTTACAGATAATAACACCTGTTAAATGAAAAAAATAAGGTCTTGTTAAAAATGTACCTTAGAAAACCCATTTCATCATTAATGCTAAGTCAGTTTTTTGAAAGCTCCTGGTTTTATTTAAACAAAGACATTTTTGTACAAGAACAAAGGAAAAGGATGTTTGATCATAGAAATATCATTATTTTTCTCATCAGTAGGATCTCAGAGAGCGATGGAGAGCAACTCTGATTCTCAGCCCACATGCCCCTACCATGGGCAGCCTCCTGAGGAGCTACAATTAGAAGTAGATGGATATTTCTATTTCTGCATCCAATCGGATCGTCTGGCTCTTAGGAATAGTGAAAATCTGAGAGTCTTGTTTGCCCACTTCAGTGTGTCGGCATCTGAAGCTTTTTGAAAGGGACTTAGAAACTCAGAAATCAGGGTCAGGAAATGTGTGTAATTCAGAGGGGAGCTTTTTATTTGGAGGTTCAGAATAATCGACTTTAAAGTTCTCTCCAGGGTCCTTGGCGGTGAAATATCACATTCATCACATATACATGCTAATAGGAGTTTTTTGCATTACACAAGTCAGATAACAAAGCTGGGTAACAGTTACAGTAAAAATATCTCAATGCAAACTATTTGTGTTAATACGTTATTATATTTTTGTGTCTAACCTCTGTAAACAAAACTATGAAATCCAGATGGTTTGTCTGATAATATGCCAATGATAATTTTCTAGTGAAAGCAGCAGCAGTATGACAACCAAAGCCTTACTTAATGTAACACTGCTGCATTAAATATTAGAAAGGTGTTACAGCATCAAAGGTACTAAACTCCACAGAGAAAAGTTAGCTTTTAGTTGAGTCAGATTGTTAAAAGAACAAAGTTCAGTTTAAGTAAAAGTGTTAACTAATTTTTATATTTGTTTATCAATTCTTTTCAGATGGTGTTACTGTTTTTTTAAACTTCAGGGGAAGTTTTGACCAGTAATATGAGTGTTTGCATGAAACTATTTGTCCCATAAACAGATTCTGATGCCTGATGGACACATAACAAACACGGGCCCCTAGTACGCATGCAGTTCAGCCCCCTAGCAGATTTAGATTAAGAATTAAACAAATTCAAACGTTTGTTGTTGATAGGAAATCAGACATTTACCTATAAAAAATATGAGAAAATTCTGAAAGAGAGTGTTACTTTTGATAAAGGCAATTTATCTTTTTCTGGAGAGTGAAATATCATAATAAAAATATCATAAATATATTTTATCCATTTAATGTTGAAACTTTAGATAACAAAACATTATTATAACTTCCAGTAACAAGAAACTGGAGTTTTTAATAAATATTTGTAACATTGCATGATATTCATTCTTTACACAGATGATGTTATTTTTAGCTCACCATTTAATTTACACAATTTCAGATTTACACAGTCTGACTAGAATTAATTTAGATCTTGTGATTGTTGGGATCCTCAGGCTTGCCCACCAGAGGGCGCCGAGGATCCTCTTCTGCTCTTTGTTATTTTCCCTTAGGGCTGGAGTTACTGTTGGGATCTGGAGATTACCCTCTGCCTCCAGCAGAGTGCGCCGTGGGTCTTCTGGAGCTGGAACCTTCCAGCACACCTGATTTCCATCTACTCATCAGGAGACTTCCACTTTATAAGCTCCTGCCAGACCTTGCTTCCACGCCGCAGTGTTGATCTTAGTTGGTTAGCAACCTGAGCCTCTGTTACTGGAAGAACCTTAGTTATCTCTAGTGTGAGATCAGATTCTAACTCTTCCTTGTTTCTGCCTCACATGAATCCTGTCTCTTCGTGAAGCTCTGGATGAGCTTAACCTCCTGTCTCCTCGTGAAGCTCTGGATGAGCTTAACCTCCTGTCTCCTCGTGAAGCTCTGGAAGAGCTGCCTCACTGGTAACCTGTCTCTGGCCTGCAGCTCTGGGAGAGCTGCATCACAGGAAACCTGTCTCTGGCCTGAAGCTCTGGGAGAACTGCATCACAGGAAACCTGTCTCTGGCCTGAAGCTCTAGGTGAGCTTAACCTGCTATCTGCCCTGGTGAGCCAACCTGAAGATTCCTATGTGAATTTAACCCGAAGACTTCTATGTGGAGTTTTCCTGAAGGTTCCTATGTGGAATCAGCCTGAAGAATCCTATGTGGAAATTCCCCTGTTGTTCTCTGCAATGAGCTGGAAGGTCAGCCTGAAGAATCCTATGTTATTTCCGGTTGTTCTCTGCAGTGAGCTGGAAGGTCAGCCTGAAGAATCCTATGTGGTTATTTCCTGTTGTTCTCTGCAGTGAGCTGGAAGCTCAAATCTAGGTCTGCCATGCTAAGCCTGAAGCTAGATGCTTAGCCTCTCATGAACTCTGCTAACCAACAGTTTCCAGTCCTAGTCAATACTTCAGTGAAACATTCTCAGAACTGTTTATTCTCTCGTGTTCAGAACCTTTAATAAACATTTGAACTTTTTCCCTGCCTCCTCCATGTGTGTTCTGCATCTTGGGCTTGCCTCCTTAACCCATCATGACAGTGATTGTAATATGCAGTTTACTTTGTGATATAAAAAAGTGCATAACAATTTTCACTATCAAAACCTTCAACTTATTGTAGTTCTGTTTAATATATTGAAAAAAAAACTGATTAGACATTTCTATATCTGTGACATTTAAGTGAGAAATTCCTGAACCAGCTTTATACTATCACCGTTACACCCTAGCCTAACCAGGTAGAATGATACGATGTATACAAAGAATATTAATCTGGTAAAGACCCGGTGGAGCTTGATTTCAAAGGCGGGACTAACAGGCTCATCACGTTAGAAGCAATCAGATGACTGCAGAAGTGACACAAAATCTCCAAGCAATGCATTGTATTTTGTAAATTTGTTCTCTGTGAAACAAGTCAAGACGTTAAAGAAACTCTTCAGTGAATAATATCTGCCACTTTTGCTTAGAAAATATGAAAAAAAGGGACTTTTTCTATTATGTTCTTAATTTTCAGTGCAACATTGCTCTGTTGTTGTCGCCATCTTATTGTTATGCTAGGAGAAAAGCACCGCTGCATTATGGGTATTTCTGGGCACTAGGAGAAACTAATCATAAAGGCACTGTGATTGTTGACAAATGTAGCCAACAACAACGGTTTACCGCACTGAATCCATTCAGTGTCATCTTGGTGCTGATGACTGGTCTGATTACTCATTTCACTCACCTGCCTATATCCGCCCAGTTCTCATTACCGTTCATATGATCCACCTGCTTAAGCCTCTGTTTTACCAGTCTTCAACCAGTCATCAGTGCCAGATTATTTGAGCCTTTAGTGGGAGTTCTCTAGTGTACCTGTTTTTTCTGATTACCTGACCCACTCTGCCTCTGAGCCTGCCTGTCCCTGTTCTAATATGTTTGCCTGACCTGTCTTTAGGCTCCTGACAGATTTCTGCCTGTCTGTTAACAGAACCTGGAACTTTTCTCCAATTCCATTCTGGATTTCCCTTTCAGCACCTCTTTTGACCTCTGATCTCCTGGCTTTGACTACGAAGCACATCTTCAACATGTACTTTGGCTTCATCCTCTGGATTATCCTGCCTTCCTTCATCAGCTTAGTTCCAATCTCCTGTCTGTCCTTAGACCACCGTCAGTGTCTTGGACTCTCTGGGCAGTGCCCGCCATGTCTTGTTGCCTACCTGCTGGAACCAGCCTCATCCTATGTGCTCCGACAGAACTATAAGACCAGGTTAGTAACTCACGTGTTCATTATCGTCCTTCTCCAGATAAACGTGGTCACTCACCTGTGGTCTCCTCTTACAGAGTTTCCTGCTTTAGATGCAGATGCTGCTTACTGCAGTTCCGTCTTTAATAAATGTGTTGTTAAATCTAACTGTCTTTCCGCCTCGAATACTGCATCCTTTTGTTCTGAGTCTGACAATTTAGTCTGGTTGGCCAGGCTATTGTAACCCATCTGCTCTCCAGGCTAAACTTTAAACTTTGGACAAAACAACAGAGGCTTAGGTTGTTCTGAGGTATTCAGTAGTTATGCTAGCTCTTTCTGCTAATGCTTTCCTTCCTGTCCTCTGCACTGTCTCTATATAATCAACCAGGAGGGGTGAACGGGATAAGTGCATGATTCGATCCTATCTTTTGAGGTTTATTACCTGAAAACCTATTTCTTTTCTTTTTTATATCTAATTATTTTAATAAACTATCTTGACACCACTGTTTGATAAGTAGAAAAATACTTGGCAGGCTATTATATTTTATATGACATTTGTCCTTTGCTTTAATAGCTGTTCTTTTTATTCAACATTGACTGTGATGATAAAAAATCCTGGTGGTGAAGACGAAAATGAGAGCGCAATATCTGGATTAAGCTGAGAATACATACATGACTGAAAAAATGAAAAAGGGCAAAATACTTTATTTCAAAAGTTTCCTTTGCATTGGCTGTAGGAATCTGGGCATGAACCCACTCTGTGCTGTATTTCACTTTAGATGAGTCGATACACAAGAACAAACCAAGTTAACATGAAATGAGGGACTTCATATACTGCAGCCATATGTGCTTGGACTGTGCCCGTGCACATTATTGATGTTTCCTTAACACAGGCAGGGCCAGATCTACCATTAGGCTATACTAGGCAGATCCCTAGGGTCCCAAGTTCCTGGGGGCCCAATAGAACTCTGTTTACATGAATGATTAATACAACTCTTCCTTATTTGTGCACATTAATTATGTTTTTGATAAAATTCCTTTTGTTTAAATGCCATCAGAACGCTGATAATATTAAGTGTGTCTCAGCTCCCCCTTCATTGTCCACCATATTGGATCAGTCCATTTGCTGCACATGTTCAGAAAGGTCCAAACAGACAGCAGCAAACCATTTGAAAACCAACAACGCAAAGAGCAGTGTTGCCAACTTAGCGCTTTAGTTGCTATATTTAGCCACTTTTCAGACCCCTCTAGAACTAAAAAAAAAGGGCCTAGCCTAGCACAAAATCTAGCGACTTTTTTCTGCTACTGGAGACTTTGGAGACAACATCTAAAAGCAGCGAACTCTGCTCTCCAGAGCACGTAGATTGGTAGCCCGCCTCCAGCTCTCCTCTATCTTGTCTGCTGTCATGATTCATGCAGCTATTATTTCATCCAAATGAAAAATGGAGAACAGAGAAGCAGATCATGGCTTGGCTACAGTGAAAAGAAGGACTGGGTTATTTACTTTTGTTGTCGCCTTTTTGAAAACAGCAAGAGGGAAACAAGAAGAAAAGGGACAAATAAAGAGGGATAAAACCTAGAACAAATAATCTGTGTCTATTCTATTAAAATGTATCTGTATAATGGGTCTGCTTTATGTGTTGTCTTTTCAATTCAGAGGGCCCCTGCCTTTCTTTGCCTAGGGCCACAAATTTCCTAAATCCGCACCTGAACACAGGTGCGTGTTTGTTGAAACTCCTAAGCAGTGAAACTGGTGGTTAGGCGCAAACAGGTCAGCAGCCATCATTATGTTCCTTTCAGCAGATATTCTGAATGCATCCCTGTTCTCTGCTTAACATCCCAGTTTCTTTGGTCTTACTTCTAAAGTCAAGAGTTTACCCTCATATCTGGCAGAGCTCAGAAACCACTGACTACCATTATATGCCTTGCAACGTGTTCCAGAGAGCTTCCTCTCCAATCCGACACGATGAAATCTAAAGAGAACCACATGAAAACCTTGTAAATGGCCTGCAATGTGCCGTGCATCCTGCTGGAATGAGGTTTTTGCCTCACAAGCAATAAATCAAATGTAAATTTTATGCTGAAACTCGGACTATCAAAGAGGAAAGGATTTCATTCTCTCATACAGCAATGTTACAAGTACCAGCCTGGGTAAACATGGAGGAATCAAAGAGCGTCATGGGGACAGCTCAGTCTGCAAAAAAAAAAATAAAACTACAAATAAGTTTAAAGGATATAAATGGGGACTTATACGGCTGTTTATGACAAAGCACACACCATCCTAAACTCAATATGTCCTATTAGGAAGCTGGTGGAGCTTAAGAGCATCTGACCTACCAGTAAATAAGGGAAAGTTGTGCAGAAAAGGGAGAGCTGAAAGCAAAAAGAGGGCAAACTATCACATACAGACTGGAAGAAAAGAACAGTTTTTTTTTTCAAAAGTCTGCATGCAGCATTTGGATAAAACAAATATGTGTCTGACTGCACATGCCATAGATATAACAATATCTATGGTGGGTCAAAGGGTTAAGCCTACATATTTATATTTCTGAAGTTATTTTACACTGAATGATAAAGATATTCACTTTACTTAGGTGTAAAAAAATTATATGAAAATAAATTAAAGGAAAAGTTCGCTCATATTCAGACCTCAAACGTCTGAAATTACTTTAAATCTGAAATTATTCCATCCTGTTCAATAAATGATCAGTGTTTTTAATTCAGAGTAATTTTCATGTGAATGTGCTTTACTGGAGGCATCCATGTTTGTCAAAGAACACTACTGCCACCTACTGGTTTGTGACGTCACGGTGCGGTATCGGCTGTTGATCAAGTCCCAGTGCTGTATCTGGTGTTTGTCACAAGGCGCTATTATCCAAGTCATCTTGAAAACATTCTTCTTCCAAATGTTGGCTACATATTACGGGTTTTTTCTCTGGCCAGAAGTTCGATGGCAAATCCTCCCTCTTCAAGTTGGCGATCCAACGACCAACCCGTCCGTGGAGGATCAGGATCAGAAAGGTGGAATAACTCACTTTTACCCGATGTATTCCAGCATCCAGCTGCCATGCACGTGGGCATTGTCAGTTTCAGCTCTGGTGAATTTCAATGGTGAAGTCCTCTGGAAATCTTCAATAATTGTTGTTGATTGCAGATGTGTCTAGTAGTTCCCATTGATTTAGCTTGTAAAGCGGGGAGAATGGCGCTAGGCTTACCGCACCGTGACATCACTGCTGGAAGATGGCAGGAGGGAGGGGTTACTATATTTGGGCAAAAATGGCCGCTAACAGACTCAGTGATCGTGACGAAAATTATTGTTTTTATTTTTTTACTGATTAACGCTAAATTCATTAAATCAACGCAAATGTATTAGTTTTAGGTATGAATAATTATCCATTGATTATTCCTTACTGACCGGACTTTTGCTGTCATAATAATTTAAAGTATGTGAAGGTGGACTGCTCAGTGGTACAGTGGGTAGCATTATTGCGTTGCAGCAGGAAGGTTCTGGGCTTGATTCCTGGCCCAGGAATCTTTCTCCGTGGAGATTACATGTTCTCCCTGACCATGCATGGGTTTTCTCCGGGTACTCCGGCTTCCTCCCACAGTCCAAAAGCATGACTGTTAGGTTAACTGGCTTCTCTAAATTTTCCTTAGGAGTGAGTGTGTGTGTGAATGGTTGTTTGTCCTGTTTGTTTCTGTGTTGCCCTGCAATGGACTGGAGACCTGTCCAGGGTGGACCTCGCTTCTCGCTCGTAGACGGCTGGAGATGCACCAGCACCCCTCCTGACCCTGCTTGGGATAAGAATGACAGTGTTCTCTCAGATAAGCATACCGGGTCAGACCAGCATACCCATAGTCAAAACCCGTTTATCCCTTTAGTTTTGTATATAAAATAGACTTTAAACTACCTCAACAGGCATATATTCCTTTAGTCATGTACTTTTTGGTGTTTTTTGAAGTGTATGGCGATCTGACCTTAAATAATTTTTTTGCACATGACGAAAGGGATACACGTCTGTAGTTTAAAGTCTATTTTTCCTACAAAACTAAAGAGAGAAACGCAAATCTGACATCCTGTGCATGCTTATTGACTATAGGTATACTGGTCTGAGGGATTATGCTGATCTGACAGAACAATGGAAAATGTATGGATTATGAATGTGAAGGCAAGAGAGACAAGCAGAAAGCTGTTTATTTTGAAACATGCATAGAAATGAGTGACTTTAGATAAAAATTTATTTATTTTTATTTTTAAAAACGCGGTATCGATCTATTTTACTTTCAAAATCTCGTGAAATTTCATCGTTCTGTTACAAACTCTCCTGATATTTTGCAAATTCTTGTGAGATTTTGTATGTAAAATAGATCGATACCGCGTCAATATATCAACATATAAAAGTATGGCAAAATTTTGTGAATTTTCGGGGGATTTCGTAGCATAACGATGACATATAGCAATATTTCATTAGTAAAAGAGATTGATATGGTGTTTTTAAATGGCAATATAGTAGAAGTAGTAGTATTTTTTATTTTTTTTTTAGACTTTAGAAACTCAGAAGCTGATCAAATATCGGGTTAAATATCAGTGGGGTGGCCGATGTCCGATATTCAGTTTTAAGGCCGATACAGGCCGATACCGATAGGGGGCCGATTATATCGTATATATGGAAAAGTGTCAGTAGGGGATCCATTGTTGAACAATGATGCAGAGTGAAGGAAGTTTTCATGTTCTCCCTGTGCATGTTTTTATTTATTTATCCACTTCATTCAGCAACCATAAATATGACTGTTTATTGATCTGTGTCTGTAAATTGCTCTTAAGTGTGTTTGGGCAGAGTCTTTTGTTTATGTGTGAAATGAATGTGTGTACATTAGCATGTGTTACACCCAGTGCATGTTCCAAAATAACTGGGAGATTCATAAAATGATCTATAAACACAATGTTGTCAGAAAACCTGGTTAACAGCTGGTACATTTCTTTAAGAAAAAAACAAAATAAATTGTTCTCTAAAGCAGCCAGATGAAATACCAAAGTAATGATACTGGTGTGACATCCTTAATTGTTATGGAAAGCTCTTTTCAAATATATTATGATTATTGTTATTATTATGATTACTGCATCAGGGTTTAACTCTGACTGCCACCACAGTTTTAATTTGCAGTTTTTCCACATATTTGTCATCTGTATAAAAGGTTGTTAGCTACCAGCAATGCTACTAAAATGTGCTGTCGGTTGCCATGGAAGTCATCAAAAACAAAGCAGAACACAGTTTCCTGTTACTTGCAGTCCACCCTGTAAGTGTACTACAAGCTATTACAATTAATTTAACAATATTTTAGCATTTTGTCAAGATTTTAAATCCCTGTGACAAAGCAGAGTATCAGTGTCAGCCATGATATGTTAGGCATATTGTGGCCACAAGGGACCATCAAAAAAAGGTTCCTTGATGTTATCACAAACTGATATCCATAATTTTGCCTTAATATTCATTGATATGATTGTAGAATGCATAGAAGGAATCTGTAACCTGATGGAAGCTATGCCTGCTGTGACACCATGCAGCTAATCTTCCCCGTCAGCTTCACAATCCTGCAAGTCACAGACACACACACACTCACATGGTTGACTGTCTTCAGTTCAATTTCTGCACTAATCTTTCTCTGCATTATGCAAGCCCTGCTGCTCACTTACCCAAAGACTATCCCAAGGAGCTTTGCTTTAACGAGATAATCATACTGACGATCAGATTGACATTTCAGACACTCTCTGCACTCATTCCATCAATAGGCAACCCTCCTTCTATCACTAGATCCACATTAGACTTGGCAGATTATCATTTAGAGCAATTCACTCTTCATTGTGAAGTACTCACACATGATTTTTGCATTCAAGGTTGTAGACTTTCTCAACGCAAGATTAACACACATATAATTTGAATTCAATTAATTTCTCCTCTTTTAATCCCACTGAGGGAGAGAGATACAGAGATCCTCTAATACGCTCCATCATTGTCAGTTCAATGGAGGCAGCGACTTAGGAAGCAAATCCAATTATTTGACTTAATATTCACTTTAGCACGTCAGCGATCCTTTTTGGGTGTCCTTGCTTGTGGTCAGTTTAAAAAGTCTTGTTTTAAATAATTATATAAAAGCAAGAAGTCGGTCTGTGTCTGTGTCCTTTTGTTGAGACTGTATAGTGTGCTTGAATTAAGAAACAGTTAAACTGAAGAACAGTCAAGGGCTTAGAATCAATGTGATGGCTACAAGCTGTGACCCCCCACCCCCTATGTAGCTCTGTTTAAAGATCACCAGCCCATCTGTACTACCTTGTCTGTGTCATGATTGGTTTAATATCAAACCCACATGCAGAACACAAAGGAGGCTGGGTAAAAGTTTAACAGAGTTTATTAAAGATGTTTGACACAAAAGACATGAACTGGATCTGGAACAGGTCCGAGTTGGGTTCACTTAAGTCTGCAGAGATGATAGTTTGATTAGCTGGGCAGGCAGATGATTAAAGAGTCCTTTTAGATAATTCTGATTCTACCTTGACGGGGTCCAGGCTTCTCTTGTGAGAGAGGGAACCGTTGGGTCCAGAGACTGTTGGTTCAGCAGAGTACTCAAGCAGCTGCAGCGTCTAGCTTCTGACTTTGAATGGCAGACCTTGATCAGAGTTTTCAGCTCTTCACACAGAGCAGCGGGGGAAATCCAAAATAGGTATCTTCAGGTTTGGCTCACCAGGGCTGGAAGGCAGGTTAAGCTCACCCAGAGCTTCAGGCTTGAGACAGGTTTCCTGTGAGCAAAGACAGAGGAAGGTTAGAACCAGTTTTCTCACTTAGAGACAACTTAGATTCTTTCACGTAACAGAGGCTCTGGTTGCTAACCAAACTAAGGTCAACACTGCGGCGTCGAAGGAAGGTCTGGTTGCTGCTTATGTAGGTAGGTCTCCTGATGGGTTGATGAACGTCAGGTGTGCTGGAGGGCTCCAGCCCAGGAGACCCACAGCGCACTCTGCTGGAGAAAGGTGGTACATCTCCAGATCCCAACAGTAGCCCCCTCTCAACGACCGCCTCTTGGCGGTCCCGAGGAATTGGACGGGATGGAACTCTCATACTCCTCGATCCGGGACGGATCGAGGATGTATGAGCCAGGAACCCAGGTGCGGTCCTCCGGACCGTAGCCCTCCCAGTCGACGAGGTACTGCCATCCGCGACCACGCCGACGGGAGTCCACGATCCGGCGAACTGTGTAGGCCAGATGGCCGTCGATGTCCAGGGCGGGTGGAGGGGAGTCGGATGGTGGGCACAGGGGGCTAGTAATGACAGGTTTGACTTGGGAGACATGGAACGTAGGATGGATGCGGAGATTCGGTGGCAGGTGCAGGCGGACAGCAGAGGGGTTGATTATTTGGGCAATTTTATATGGGCCGATGAACCGGGGCTTCTTAGACATGGCTTTGAGGGGAATGTCACGTGTTGACAACCAAACCTCTTGGCCTACGGTGTAATCAGGGGCAGGACGTCTCTTAGAATCTGCGAACCGTTTTGTAGAAGCAGATGAGCGGTTGAGGGTGGTGATGGTGTCCTTCCAGATGCGCTGACAACGGCGGATGTGGTGATGAACAGATCTGACCGTTATCTCTCTCTCGTCTGCAGGGAAAAGTGGAGGCTGATAACCAATGGAAACTTGGAACGGGGATAAACCAGTAGAAGCGGATTTCAATGAGTTATGGGCGTACTCGATCCAGGTCAGAAACTGACTCCAGTCAGTAGGGTTATTGGATGTTAGGCAGCGGAGAGTGGATTCTAGTTGTTGATTCATCCTCTCCATCTGCCCGTTAGACTGTGGGTGATAACCAGAGGTGAGGGAGGACTTACAGTTTAACGCAGAACAGAAAGCTTTCCAGACCTGTGAGATGAACTGAGGACCGCGGTCAGAGAGGATTTCTTGTGGAATACCATGGAGTCGGAAAACATGCTTCACGAGAAGCTGGGCCATCTGGAAAGCCGTGGGAAGTTTCCTGAGGGGAATTAAGTGACAGGCCTTGGAAAAACGGTTGACGATGGTTAAAATGGTGGACATAACTCTGGAAATCGGGAGACCTGTGACAAAATCTACGGCGATATGTGACCAAGAACGGGTTGGAACAGGTAGAGGATGCAGCAGACCAGAAGGTGGTTGATGAGAGGTCTTGTTTCTGACGCAGATGGGACATGCCAAAACGTACTCCTTAACGTCTTTGTGTAATGATGGCCACCAGAAACGTCTTGTAATGAGGGCAATGGTTCTGCTCACTCCAGGATGGGCGGAAAATTTAGCTGCATGCATCCACTGGATCAGTCGGGATCTGACGGAAGATGGAACATAAGTTTTATTTGGAGGGCCGTTACCTAGGTCAGGTTCAGAGGCTAGGGCAGAGTTGATGAGATCAGTGATCTCCCAGGAAACGACTCCAACAGTACAGGAGGCAGGAAGAACAGGCTCGGGTGTCTCAGGTTGATCAGTGGAGTACAGACGAGAGAGAGAATCGGGCTTGATGTTTTTGGAACCAGGTCTGTAAGAAATAATGAGGTTGAAACGGGAAAAGAATAATGACCATCTAGAGTGACGTGGGTTGGATCGTTTTGCCGATTGGAGATAAGCCAGGTTTTTGTGGTCTGTCCAAACCAATACTGGATGCTCGGCCCCCTCGAGCCAGTGTCTCCATTCCTCCAGGGCGAGTTTAATGGCTAGAAGTTCTCGGTCTCCAACATCATAATTTTGCTCCGCTGGTGAGAGTCTACGTGAAAAAAAAGCACAGGGGTGAGTTTTCTGGTCTGAGTCAGATTGTTGAGATAAAACTGCTCCAACACCGGGGTCAGATGCGTCCACCTCTAAGATAAACTGCTTAGAGGGATCTGGCTGGATAAGGATGGGTGCTCTGGAAAACAGGTTTTTTAATTTATCAAAAGCGTTCTGGGCTTCAGGTGTCCATTGAAAGGTCTTCTTCACAGAAGTCAGAGTTGTGAGAGGTAGAGCTGTTTGACTATAGTTCCTTATGAAGCGTCTGTAAAAGTTTGCAAACCCAAGAAATCTCTGAAGCTGTTTGCGGTTTTCAGGAGTCGGCCAGTCCAGAACTGCCTTTATCTTGTCTTCAGATGGCTTCACCTGCCCGCCCTCGAGCACAAACCCTAAAAAAGTGACAGATGGTTGGTGAAATTCACATTTTTCTGCTTTCACAAAGAGTTTGTTTTCCAAAAGTCTCTGAAGAACTAGACGAACATGTTTCTTGTGGTCAGAGAGGTTCTTGGAGTAGATCAAAATATCATCGATGTACACAAAAACGAATATGTTCAAAAAATCTCTGAGAACAGCGTTGACTAGAGCTTGGAAGCAAGCAGGAGCGTTTGTGAGACCAAAAGGCATGACCAAATACTCAAATTGGCCTAAGGGGGTCTTAAAGGCTGGTACATCTCGAGATCCCAACAGTCTGGTATTATAGCTTTCACAAAGGAGATTTCTCAGGTCTCCACAAAACATCAAAGCTCATCAGCTGGAAAAAGCTTAAAGGAAAATACTCTCTTTCAGACTTCTGCCTCTGATCAATAATCAGCCGCTGTGTACAAATGAAAGGTATTCATGGATCAATGTGAGAGTGCAGTGTCTCACAGAGTAATACAGGTCATATATATGGTGGCCAGACATCCAAACCATATTCACAGACGCTGTGAAGCTACACTGATTCACTCCTCATTGTGCCTTCATCTTTTTATATGTCAAAACATGAAACGAATTTTGGTAAAACTCTGCAATATACAGTTCCATCCATCCATCCATCCATCCATCCATCCATCCATCCATCCATCCATCCATCCATCCATCCATCCATCCATCCATCCATCCATCCATCCATCCATCCATCCAGGCTGCTTTCTTAACTTTGAAGGATGAATGATTTAATCAATGACTTACATTCAGACAATCTAATAACCAATTAACAATCTAACAATCATGCAAACATTATGTATTACTAACATATATAATTATGTTATACGTATTATTTAGCGCTTCCATCTGGGCTGTAAAAAAGTGAAACTGTGAATGTTCAGAACAGAGGACCCAGAATTCAAAGCAAACAGACAGGCGTGCTTCTAAAAAGCGTTTATTAAGAAACGTCGGATCTGCAATTCAGCAGCTAGGGCATCTAAGGTTGGAATCTCTTCAGAGCAAAAACTCAGGTTAGTGAAAACGTAAATCTGTCTGAGGACGATTACGAATGTTTGTTACTAACCCGGTCTTAGAGTTCAGTCTGTGTCCAGAAGAAGGAGTGGTATTGGATGGGTCGCAACAGCACACAGCAATCCCCGCCCAGGGAGTTCCAGTAGCCGAAGCCTTGAAGACCGCAGAACTGGATGACGAGCAGATCCAAGCAGATGAAGGAAGGCAGGACTTTCCAGAAGATCAAGCCAGATCCAGGGTCAATTAACAGGCAGAATCCAACAGAAGTCTTAAGACAGGTCAGGCAAACAGATCAGAATAGGAACATTCAGGCTCAAAGGTCCGCGGACAAAACAGACCAGGCAATCAAAACGCAAACAGGTGGGCTAGAGAACTCGCACCAAAGGCCCAAATAATATGTCACTGATGGCTGGGAGCAAGCAGTTTAAATAGAGAGTAGAGCAGGTAATACAGATGAATGGTAATGAGAAACTGGGCGGAGATAGACAGGTAAATGGAACGACAGTTAATACAGTCATCTGCACCAGGTTTGTGACAGAAACCTTTAATAGTACCAGCTAAATTACACGCGGTGTGTAAATATAGATGCTATGCTTTTCAGCGTTTAGTCATACTGCATGCCAAACAGAACTGAAAAACAACAATACATAACTATGACGGTTTATTATCACTAACATTAAACTATTTTTTAACACTGGACTCCTTTCTTGTTGCAAGGTTCTCTTGTTCTGAATGGTTCAGCAGAGCACTTACTTTTTAGCATATTCACACACTGTGATGGCCAAAATGTTTTAGTAAATTGTTTTGTAGACATTATTATTCTACTGTTAAAAAAAAGTTGGAATTCAACATTTATAATCCAGTTGATACGCTACTTAATATGTAAAAATGATATTCAAAATGATTATCATGTATTGTATCTACCATCCGCCAAAAAAACTTTACAATGCTTTAGAAATAAAAATGTTCACGAAAAACTCTAATTTGATTAATTCAGACAGAACCAAACCCAAACATTTCACATTTTGTGTAATAACAAAGCCAAAACCACTCCATAAAGTGAACTGAGTGCATTTTTCACCCTAGAGTTTCAAGCAAGTTGCTGAACCTCCTTTCTGAACTTTACATCCATTTTCTGTTCCAGATGTTTTTTCAAGGGTAGCTTTATCTCACGTAGAGCTCACTGACTGTTCTTTCTTTTAGTAAAATAAAAAATGAAACCAGTGTTTCCTGGATACAAACATGCCAGCTGTAGGTGTACTGACTGCATATTAAAAATATTTTCCAAAAAAGTAAAACAAAAACAATTCACTGGACAATTTGCTTCACATCCAGGGAGGTTTATTATTATTATTATTTATTTTTTTTACAGCATAAGTGGCTCATTTTGTTAACAGTAGGCTGACAGGAAAGGGGCCTTAGACCTCGCTCACGTCGAGGTCTAAGGTCTCTGTAAATGGGTTGTGTACGCCAACCACTGTGCCACCTGTGCGCTCTCAGGAAGCTTTTTCAATTCAAAATGTCACAAATTTTGTTGAGTTCGATAACAACCCCCCTTTCAGAGACAAAGACAGGTATGGGGCATTGCAGGCTAACAAAGAACCCAACAACCCCCATTCCAAAGGGGCAGACCCTTTTCTCTGTTTCAATTGGCATATTTTTTCTAAACAAAAACAAGGCTTTTTTGGGCTACTGTATAAAACCTTCAAACTCAACACTATTTCTGACATTTTGAGTTGAAAAATCTTCCTGGATGGGAAGCGAAATGTCTTCAAACTTGATTATGGATTGTTTTTTTTTACTTTTTTTGAATAACTATGACCCGGATGACTGAGAATCTTCACCAACAGTAAAAATATAACTTATAAAAAAGAGTTGAGTTGCACATATTATTATGTAGTCTAATAAAGTAACCAGCTTCTTCTAACAACAAAAGCAACTTTTTCTTCCAAATCATTTGCAGAAACGGTTTAGGAATACATTCATTTGTACGAATGCGTCCTGCATGAGACCCTATAGAATTAACCCAAATGTCACAAATCCACATTTTATCAGAATAGTTTGAAGTACAACTTGGACACTGGGACTAAATTAAGAGATAAAGGATCTTATAATCACCTTACTTAAAGGAGCTAAGTCTGGATGTCAGACATTATGCATCTAAAATGTCCAAACCTTGAATATTAATCTTGATCTTATGTTGAAGGTTCTTTCTGTTAAATGGGAGTTTTCCTCTCCACTGTTGCTACAAGCATGCTTAGTGTGAGGGATTGCTGAAGAGTCAATGAGTCGATGCAATCAACTGGTTTTCCTTAGAGAGAAAACTTTGAATAAATTTGACTGGATGATCTGGTCATAAAGTGCCTTGAGATGACATGTGTTGTGCTATAGAAATAAACTGAATTGAATGTCCCATAGAAAAAAACCAACAATGACTTTACATTATTTCTTCATCTGAGATTTTTCTACTCAGCTGTAGTGTCTTATTCTTCTTGCTACGGTCAATGTTCTCTTATTGTTGGGGATTTTCCTCTCTTTGAAAATTTGTAAAGCAATATCGTGTCAGAAGAAGTGCCTCTGTGAGTGCTCCCCCTCCCCTTCCCCTCTTTTTCTCCTGCTCTATATGCCTGATTACAGTGTAGCAGTGCCCGGTGTGCAGGGCTGGAAACAGCTGCAGCTCATCATCTACTTCCTTCTTAAATAGTTGGTTCAAACTTCCGCTTTCAAGCAGATCACAAATTTAAAATGTTTTCACTTTGATCAGATGTTTCTTATAGTCCTTATAATTATAAATCTGTTCCATTTTTTATACCTGTTTAATCCAGTTCACATTAAAGAGGGCTGGCACATATTTTCAAGTGGGGAAAAAAAGGATGCGGTCAGGTCTTTATTTATAACGGTAGAAATATAATGAGATAACATAAGAATCTAGAAAGCTTAAAACATAAATAAATCACCTTTATGTTGTTTTTCAAAGCAACTAAGTCATTTTGAAACACTCTTTGCAGACTCAAAGGCAGTCTTTGGAGTCATGCCATCTAGAACCTCAAAGTGAGACTGCCTATTGTTGTGAACAGAAAATGGATTTTTCTCTTGACAAAAATTACATTTCTCAAAGCAATATTTGAAATGGATGTGTTTCCACTTAATGGCACCACATGAAAGGTGGGAATAAGCACTCCTTCTTCAAGGATCCTGCTATGTAGGAAACCTGGGTGAGACATGGGAAAGATGCTCCGTGTTTGAAAAACTTTTCTTCAATTTCTTACCTGCAGCGTTTCTTTTTGGGGGGGCTCCACATCAGCTGCACAGAAAATACAGACTGAACTGGTTAAACTGGAATGCATGGCCAAAAAACAAAAGAGAAGTGCAGACCTTGCTTTGAGAGACATACAGTAGCAGCCATTTAAAACGTCCCTTCACAGTCAAACGCCAGACGAATGGCAGCCTACCTCCATTGACCCAACATATTTTTTACTCTGACTCCACCCTTTCACTGAATTACAGGGTCTGATCAAGAGATAACGCTTCTTTTTAGATCTTAATGTCGACAAAGTATGACAGAAAGAATATTTTAGTTCAAAGATTGTTTATTAAAAAGGAAATCAAGGAAAGTGGGGAAATTTTCATGGCTACTCTTAAATGCTGTGTTCAGGTTCGTCGGCCGATTACGTCATGGCGCGGTGCCGTGTCCTCTTCGGATTGGAAGACTCCTCGTTATGTGGCCGATAAATGCATCCTATATCTCTCATCACCACAATGAGCCAAATAGATGGAAAAAAAAAATAACCCAGCATTAAACAGGATATTAACCCACTTTTTTATGATAGCCTAAAAGGAAGGAGAGATTCTTATTAACGTCACTGTTGTAAACTCTTATTTCACAGTTTTTCTTATTATTCTTTTTAGTGGTTTAATTTACTGTTACTAGCTTGGTTACAGAGTTTTACTCACATATTCATGGACCCTACAAGTTTAACTCCTCCCTGCCAATAAGTGGCTCACTTGTGCTCACCTGCTTTCAACCAAACCTCCATTAATTGCATTAGGAAACATTTTAGCTACCGGTCTAGAGGAACTTTGCAAACTCTTGGTGACTTCTGGGTTACTTTACTTCTTTAAGTCAGCACCAGTCCTAAAAAGCTTTACTTGCCTTAGACGGGACAAATGGATCCAGTATTCAAGGCGAGTCAGACAATGGGGAGTCTCAAAACGTTTGATGACAGAAATAATAAAACAGAACAGAACAGGACGAAGGCTGCTGAGGATAAGCGGACCGCAGGGGCTGCAGGAGGGCTGACAGTCTGGAAGGAGAAACACAGGTATGTGACCACGATAATCTGACAGGAGATGATTATCAGAGTGAGTCACTTACCTGGTTTAACAGTTCAGTCCACCCTCTCAGAGGAAGGCAAGATCCAGCCGATGGACTGCCAAATGAGATGCTGTTCAGTTTCGTCCAAAGTGTCCCCAATGCAGGAACCCCAGTGCGCATGTAGGAGACCAATCCAGGTCAGAGAAACAGTTCAGAACATGAGAGTCCCGACATCCAGGAGTTTGTAGCCCAGGGGTCGGCAACCCGCAGCTTTCCCCTTGCGGCTCCTGGAGCTTTTTCAAAAATTTCTGAAAATTGAGGGTTTTTTTTCTTTTGTTTTAATGTGGTGTGCAGGAGGTCAAACCAAAAATAAATATGTTTTCTTATGCTGTAAACATTTGTATAATAAATGAATTTAAACAATAATTTGCATCATAGCCATAGAGATCAGTGGTCATAACTTGCAACCAGCGCTGCGAAGTGTCAGGCTGCTGGAGCGTCTCGGACCATGGATCCCAAATGGGAAAAAAGGAAGATAGCTGATGAGAAAAGAGGATTCAAAGGATGGACCGAATCATTTTCTTTCATTATCAATGCGGAACGATTGCCTGCATTTTTGCTTGGTAATGAGAGGTTGGCAAAATAAAAATTTGGAAATGCATTTCCAGGGAATACTAAATCTGATTTCCACCACCAAGCTGGGAGGGAGATAAAAATGGTGATTGCAGAACTTGTGGATAAATTACAGGAGATTAAATGTAGATTTAAGAAATGGATTACATCTCCAAACTCCACCACTGCTGCTAGTTTGGTTGCTAAGATGGAAAACCGTCCACAGATCGAACAGTTGGCGCTCTGATGCGGGGATGGGAACTTTCTTCATTTTTTCCCCAAATCCTAAAAATATAAATCACACTAAGGAACGCTGGGATGGGGGATTTCAGGGTTAGAGAGCTCTGCTCTGATGGATGTCAGTTCCTGATTGGTTCCTCATGACTCAGTCAACTCCTCCCAACAGAAACACGTCCAACATAGAAAGATTCCTTGATCCTGTTTCTATCATTTCATCAATAGAACAAAACTTAAACCGCACGGTGAAGGGCAGTAAAGCGGCGGCGTGCGGTGAGCGATGGGAGCGTTCACTGCTCGTTCCTCACCTCATGCTGCTATGTGACATTTGCTTGAGGATAAAGATTTAATCATGAATGCTTATCATATATATTTAAGCCCACATAGTCATTTTCTATAGTGGGATAATACACTTAGAGCCCGTGTTTCCATACGAGGCATGTATAAGACTTTTACATTTTTGCGGCTCTAGACAGATTTATTTTTTGTTTTTTTTGGTCCAATGTGGCTCTTTGAGCAGTTTGGGTTGCCGACCCCTGTTGTAGCCCGACCAGGGGATCAGATCCAGGGTTCCAGGAATCCTCAAAGCATGAAGGTAGGTTCAGAGTTTTATGAGCCCATCAGTGAGCTCAGACAGACACGCTCAGATGGAGACAGGTGGTAGAGAGGAACAATGACAAGACATGGAACCAGGATAAATGCTGAACTTTAAACTTGTCTCTTCCTAGAAGCTGGGCTTATGGGACTAATACCGACCTCCCCTGTATTCCAAGCCAAAACCTACTGTAGAGGACCAGAACCCATGCTGCCCCAGCATGTCGAGCCAAAGCACCTATAACAAACATGACTAACTGACACAAAAACATAACATTAAAAAATTAAATAAACTAAGAAATAATGACCTGGCCCCGATAGCAAGGCTGAACCGTAAATATAACAGAGTTAACAGGTGAATAAGTTAAATAATAATTAGAGGGGGGGAGAGAATGGCAGGTGAATGAAGTGAGTAATCAGAGAAGCTATCCTGACATTACTATTCACCCCAATTTTGTTTCTTTTTTTTCTCATGTTTTGAATCTGAGATATATAGCTCTATCCTTAAGGTCATTCTTACATGATTTCAACCTGCTGCTCCTATTGGTGAAGAATCCTTTTGTGTCAACGTTAGCATTCTACCCAAAGGTAAATATTTATCTATTTTGGACCCGTCAACAATTACAAAACCAATAATTTTATACTATATATTTTTTTCTCATTAATATTAATATTTTTATTCTGCAGCAATTCATTCATTATGTAGATCTAGGCTATATTTATTTAAAATGAATTGCTCTCATGAAAAAGATGCTTTGACTTTTACACTGACTTTCACACTTTATAGTTCAAGCTTTGGGTTCATGAGTTGTGGATTATTTAAAAGATAATGCATTTTTGTTCATTCTGTAAATGTCTGGGATGTTTGGCTATCAATCCCTGATGGTCAGATGATGCCCTGATTTGTTCATTTTTCATAAAAAACTTGTAATTTGATCAATTATTTACTTATAGCTTATCAATAGTTGTTGACAGTCAAACTGAATTGCTGTTTCCTAAAACTTGCATGCTAAGGTGTCTCTTTTTAGCTTTGCACATAAGTAGCCATCCTCAACATTTCAATGTTTGTTTCAGAAATGCTCACATTTAGGGGTGTGAAATGTTTGATATTTACACCCTAATACAACGTTTGATTGAAAGTATTTACTGTTATTGCATTTCGGAAACATGATCTACAGAAGATCTTATCTGTTAGGACTGATCAAAACAAAACATTCAACATCCAAAAAAAAAAAAAAATGACAAGACAAATAGCTCAAACTTTATTAATATACACAGCTGAATGAAAGCAACGAAATCTGTGAAGATATAGAATAAACAATTTGGTTTTAAAACCATTTGTATTGAGTTTTGGTAGCCTTTGATTCTGTTTCATTGTCAAGGCTGGAGGCAGGGAAACAGACGGTTGGAAATGAAAATTTAAGCAGAGACAGGAAACAGGATAAAATCTGGACAGGTGGATAAGGAAAGGGTATCAGGTAAGGCACAACATTATCACAGGCTGTCTTGGTTCAAAGCCATCCCTTTTCACACTATGAGAAAGAAACTTGACAAAATTATTCTGTCAGTTCTACCAATCACTTAAGGTGTTAACTTCATACTATGAGGAAGGTGAATATCATATCAGTCTCTGAGGGTACATCCTCACGCATCTTTGTGGTTCATCAGAATTCACCTCAATCCGAATACCTGCAATTATAGCTCATTCCTCCCATACCTGGATTTGCTGGATCAACATTAAGAACACTATCCAGGGTAGGAAAGAAGTGCTGAATACCGAAAGCCTTCAACCTTACAAACGTCAATACACATGAATATGACACCTGGGACTACAGACTGCAGGAAAAGAACTACAAAACTACTAAAAACAAGTTACACAAATGTAGCAAATGGATGAATATCTACTTCATAAAAACAAAACATATGAAGGTGTGAACATTAGCATGTGTCATACAGAGTTCTGTCATGAAATAATGTATTTTTGTTTAAATGCTGTCAGGAAGGCGGTGCCTATACGTCCTGCCACACAAAGGAATGTCGGTAACTGTGTAGTTTCTAGCCATGGCTAGGAAAATCAGGAGGTCCCTATACTAACTGCATTGGTGCTAGGAAGCATTCTGCTTCTGGTCCTATCTGGTCCCACCTACTGGTTTGTGACGTCACGGTGCGGTATCGGCTGTTGATTAAGTCCCTGTGCTGTATCTGGTGTTTGTCACAACACGTTATTATCCAAGTCATCTTTTCTTTTTTCCACTTCTACCCGATGTATTCCAACATCCAGCTGCCATGCACGTGGGCATTGTCAGTTTCACTATAGCTCTTGTGAATTTCAATGGTGAAGTCCTCTGGAAATCTTCAATAATTGTTGTTGATTGCAGATGTGTCTAGTAGTTCCCATTGATTTAGCTTGTAAAGCGGGGAGAATGGCGCTAGGCTTACCGCACCGTGACGTCACTGCTGGAAGGTGGCAGGAGGGAGGGGTTACTATATTTGGGCAAAAATGGCTGCTCCCAGACTCAGTGATCGAGACGAAAATTATTGTTTTTATCTTTTCACTGATTAACGCTAAACCTACTGGTTTGTGACGTCACGGTGTGATGAGTGTTCATGTTCTCTCAACCAGTGTTATCCAAGCTGGACTTCCATCTTCCAGGTCCCTGAGTGAAGCTCTAGAATCAGCTAATACAGTCCACTGGATCTCCCCATAAAGCTCAGCATACCATCTCACTAACCAGCAGTCTACAGACTGACCACCTTCATCTATCTCCACTCTACCAGTTTCAGGCCTGGGGGTAAACAGCCCTATTCTTTACTCCTGTTCATGCATATCTATCCAAATTCAGCGCTATGTTTCCTGCTGAGGTCTGAGCGCCAAAGACTAAGTAATTGTATCAATACATTTCTCCTAATTGTCTTTCCTCTTTGTGTGAGTTTGTCAGATTGAAATAACTCTTTTTTTTCCCACTTTTACCTGATGTATCCCAATATCCTACTGCCATGCACGTGGGCATTGTCAGTTTATCTATAGGTCTGGTCAGTAGTCAAGTTGTAAATAAAGAAGAAGGGGGAAGTTGGATTTTATTTTTTGTTTGTTTTTTGACAGCATATATAGCCTAATTATTGTGTTCTACTGAACTAAAGCATTATGCATAGTATGGTTGTTGTAGGTCAGGTATGCTGGTCATTGACCATGAACAAGGCACATTCCAGTAGAACTGCAGTCAGTCCCTGACTATCACTGCCCCTAAATAGTTAGCATGGCTATCACTGCCCCTACACAGTTAGCATGGCTATCACTGCTTCTACACAGTTAGCATGGCTATCACTGCCCCTACATAGGTAGGATGGCTATCACTGCTCCTACACAGTTAGCATGGCTATCACTGGCCCTACAGAGTTAGCATGGCTATCACTGCCCCTACATAGTTAGCATGGCTATCACTGCTCCTACACAGTTAGCATGGCTATCACTGGCCCTACAGAGTTAGCATGGCTATCACTGCTCCTACACAGTTAGCATGGCTATCACTGCCCCTACACAGTTAGCATGGCTATCCCTGCTCCTACACAGTTAGCATGGCTATCACTGCCCCTACAGAGTTAGCATGGCTATCACTGCCCCTACACAGTTAGCATGGCTATCACTGCTCCTACACAGCTAGCATGACTATCACTGCCCCTACACAGTTAGCATGGCTATCACTGCCCCTACATAGTGAGCATGGCTATCACTGTCCCTACATAGTTAGCATCCTACACAGTTAGCATGGCTACCACTGCCCCTACAGAGTTAGCATGGCTATCACTGCTCCTACACAGTTAGCATGGCTATCACTGCCCCTACACAGTTAGCATGGCTATCACTGCTCCTACACAGTTAGCATGGCTATCACTGCTCCTACACAGTTAGCAATGCTATCACTGCCCCTACATAGTTAGCATGGCTATCACTGCTCCTACACAGTTAGCATAGCTATCACTGCCCCTACACAGGTTAGCATGGCTATCACTGCCCCTACAGAGTTAGCATGGCTATCACTGCCCCTACACAGTTAGCATGGCTATCACTGCCCCTACAGAGTTAGCATGGCTATCACTGCTCCTACACAGTTAGCATGGCTATCACTTTCCCTACACAGTTAGCATGGCTATCACTTCCCCTACACAGTTAGCATGGCTATCACTGCCCCTACATAGTTAGCATGGCTATCACTGTCCCTACATAGTTAGCATCCTACACAGTTAGCATGGCTATCACTGCCCCTACATAGTTAGCATGGCTATCACTGCTCCTACACAGTTAGCATGGCTGTCACTGCCCCTACATAGTTTGCATGGCTATCACTGCTCCTACACAGTTAGCATGGCTATCACTGCCCCTACACAGTTAGCATGGCTATCACTGCTCCTACACAGTTAGCAATGCTATCACTGCCCCTACACAGTTAGCATGGCTATCACTGCTCCTACACAGTTAGCATGGCTATCACTGCCCCTACACAGTTAGCATGGCTATTACTGTCCCTACATAGTTAGCATCCTACACAGTTAGCATGGCTATCACTGCCCCTACACAGTTAGCATGGCTACCACTGCCCCTACATAGTTAGCATGGCTATCACTGCCCCTACACAGTTAGCATGGCTACCACTGCCCCTACAGAGTTAGCATGGCTATCACTGCTCCTACACAGTTAGCATGGCTATCACTTCCCCTACACAGTTAGCATGGCTATCAATGCTCCTACACAGTTAGCATGGCTATCACTGTCCCTACATAGTTAGCATCCTACCCAGTTAGCATGGCTATCACTGCCCCTACACAGTTAGCATGGCTATCACTGCCCCTACATAGTTAGCATGGCTATCACTGCTCCTACACAGTTAGCATGGCTATCACTGCCCCTACACATTAAGCAATGCTATCACTGCCCCTACATAGTTAGCATGGCTATCACTGCTCCTACACAGTTAGCATAGCTATCACTGCCCCTACACAGGTTAGCATGGCTATCACTGCCCCTACAGAGTTAGCATGGCTATCACTGCCCCTACACAGTTAGCATGGCTATCACTGCCCCTACAGAGTTAGCATGGCTATCACTGCTCCTACACAGTTAGCATGGCTATCACTTCCCCTACACAGTTAGCATGGCTATCAATGCTCCTACACAGTTAGCATGGCTATCACTGCCCCTACACAGTTAGCATGGCTATCACTGCCCCTACATAGTTAGCATGGCTATCACTGTCCCTACATAGTTAGCATCCTACACAGTTAGCATGGCTATCACTGCTCCTACACAGTTAGCATGGCTGTCACTGCCCCTACATAGTTAGCATGGCTATCACTGTCCCTACATAGTTAGCATCCTATACAGTTAGCATGGCTATCACTGCCCCTACACAGTTAGCATGGCTATCACTGCCCCTACATAGTTAGCATGGCTATCACTGCTCCTACACAGTTAGCATGGCTGTCACTGCCCCTACATAGTTTGCATGGCTATCACTGCTCCTACACAGTTAGCATGGCTATCACTGCTCCTACACAGTTAGCATGGCTATCACTGCCCCTACACAGTTAGCATGGCTATTACTGTCCCTACATTGTTAGCATCCTACACAGTTAGCATGGCTATCACTGCCCCTACACAGTTAGCATGGCTACCACTGCCCCTACATAGTTAGCATGGCTATCACTGCCCCTACACAGTTAGCATGGCTACCACTGCCCCTACAGAGTTAGCATGGCTATCACTGCTCCTACACAGTTAGCATGGCTATCACTTCCCCTACACAGTTAGCATGGCTATCAATGCTCCTACACAGTTAGCATGGCTATCACTGTCCCTACATAGTTAGCATCCTACCCAGTTAGCATGGCTATCACTGTCCCTACATAGTTAGCATCCTACCCAGTTAGCATGGCTATCACTGCCCCTACACAGTTAGCATGGCTATCACTGCCCCTACATAGTTAGCATGGCTATCACTGCTCCTACACAGTTAGCATGGCTATCACTGCCCCTACACAGTTAGCAATGCTATCACTGCCCCTACACAGTGAGCATGGCTATCACTGCCCCTACATAGTTAGCATGGCTATCACTGCTCCTACACAGTTAGCATGGCTATCACTGCCCCTACACAGTTAGCATGGCTATCACTGCTCCTACACAGTTAGCATAGCTATCACTGCCCCTACACAGGTTAGCATGGCTATCACTGCCCCTACAGAGTTAGCATGGCTATCACTGCCCCTACACAGTTAGCATGGCTATCACTGCCCCTACAGAGTTAGCATGGCTATCACTGCTCCTACACAGTTAGCATGGCTATCACTTTCCCTACACAGTTAGCATGGCTATCAATGCTCCTACACAGTTAGCAATGCTATCACTGCCCCTACACAGTTAGCATGGGTATCACTGCCCCTACACAGTTAGCATGGCTATCATTGCCCCTACATAGTTAGCATGGCTATCACTGCTCCTACACAGTTAGCATGGCTATCACTGCCCCTACACAGTTAGCATGGCTATCACTGCCCCTACATAGTAAGCATGGCTATCACTGCCCCTACACAGTTAGCATGGCTATCACTGCTCCTACACAGTTAGCATGGCTATCACTGCCCCTACATAGTTTGCATGGCTATCACTGCTCCTACACAGTTAGCATGGCTATCACTGCCCCTACACAGTTAGCATGGCTATCACTGCTCCTACACAGTTAGCAATGCTATCACTGCCCCTACACAGTTAGCATGGCTATCACTGCTCCTACACAGTTAGCATGGCTATCACTGCCCCTACACAGTTAGCATGGCTATTACTGTCCCTACATAGTTAGCATCCTACACAGTTAGCATGGCTATCACTGCCCCTACACAGTTAGCATGGCTACCACTGCCCCTACATAGTTAGCATGGCTATCACTGCCCCTACACAGTTAGCATGGCTACCACTGCCCCTACAGAGTTAGCATGGCTATCACTGCTCCTACACAGTTAGCATGGCTATCACTTCCCCTACACAGTTAGCATGGCTATCAATGCTCCTACACAGTTAGCATGGCTATCACTGCCCCTACATAGTTAGCATGGCTATCACTGCCCCTACACAGTTAGCATGGCTATCACTGCCCCTACACAGTTAGCATGGCTATCACTGCCCCTACATAGTTAGCATGGCTATCACTGCTCCTACACAGTTAGCATGTCTGTCACTGCCCCTACATAGTTGGCATAGCTATCACTGCTCCTACACAGTTAGCATGGCTATCACTGCCCCTACACAGTTAGCATGGCTATCACTGCTCCTACACAGTTAGCAATGCTATCACTGCCCCTACACAGTTAGCATGGCTATCACTGCCCCTACACAGTTAGCATGGCTATTACTGTCCCTACATAGTTAGCATCCTACACAGTTAGCATGGCTATCACTGCCCCTACACAGTTAGCACGGCTACCACTGCCCCTACATAGTTAACATGGCTATCACTGCCCCTACACAGTTAGCATGGCTATCACTGCCCCTACAGAGTTAGCATGGCTATCACTGCTCCTACACAGTTAGCATGGCTATCACTTCCCCTACACAGTTAGCATGGCTATCAATGCTCCTACACAGTTAGCTATGCTATCACTGCCCCTACACAGTTAGCATGGCTATCACTGCCCCTACATAGTTAGCATGGCTATCACTGTCCCTACATAGTTAGCATCCTACCCAGTTAGCATGGCTATCACTGCCCCTACACAGTTAGCATGGCTATCACTGCTCATACACAGTTAGCATGGCTATCACTGCCCCTACATAGTTAGCATGGCTGTCACTGCCCCTACATAGTTTGCATGGCTATCACTGCTCCTACACAGTTAGCATGGCTATCACTGCCCCTACAGAGTTAGCATGGCTATCACTGCCCCTACACAGTTAGCATGGCTATCACTGCTCCTACACAGTTAGCATGGCTATCACTGCTCCTACAGTTAGCAATGCTATCACTGCCCCTACATAGTTAGCATGGCTATCACTGCTCCTACACAGTTAGCATAGCTATCACTGCCCCTACACAGGTTAGCATGGCTATCACTGCCCCTACAGAGTTAGCATGGCTATCACTGCCCCTACACAGTTAGCAGGGCTATCACTGCTCCTACACAGTTAGCATGGCTATCACTTCCCCTACACAGTTAGCATGGCTATCAGTGCTCCTACACAGTTAGCAATGCTATCACTGCCCCTACACAGTTAGCATGGCTATCACTTCCCCTACACAGTTAGCATGGCTATCAATGCTCCTACACAGTTAGCAATGCTATCACTGCCCCTACACAGTTAGCATGGCTATCACTGCCCCTACATAGTTAGCATGGCTATCACTGTCCCTACATAGTTAGCATCCTACACAGTTAGCATGGCTATCACTGCCCCTACACAGTTAGCATGGCTATCACTGCCCCTACATAGTTAGCATGGCTATCACTGCTCCTACACAGTTAGCATGGCTGTCACTGCCCCTAAATAGTTGGCATAGCTATCACTGCTCCTACACAGTTAGCATGGCTATCACTGCCCCTACACAGTTAGCATGGCTATCACTGCTCCTACACAGTTAGCAATGCTATCACTGCCCCTACACAGTTAGCATGGCTATCACTGCTCCTACACAGTTAGCATGGCTATCACTGCCCTTACACAGTTAGCATGGCTATTACTGTCCCTACATAGTTAGCATCCTACACAGTTAGCATGGCTATCACTGCCCCTACACAGTTAGCACGGCTACCACTGCCCCTACATAGTTAGCATGGCTATCACCGCCCCTACATAGTTAGCATGGCTATCATTGTCCCTACATAGTTAGCATCCTACCCAGTTAGCATGGCTATCACTGCCCCTACACAGTTAGCATGGCTATCACTGCTCCTACACAGTTAGCATGGCTATCACTGCCCCTACATAGTTAGCATGGCTGTCACTGCCCCTACATAGTTTGGATGGCTATCACTGCTCCTACACAGTTAGCATGGCTATCACTGCCCCTACACATTTAGCATGGCTATCACTGCTCCTACACAGTTAGCATGGCTATCACTGCTCCTACATAGTTAGCAATGCTATCACCGCCCCTACACAGTTAGCATGGCTATCACTGCTCCTACACAGTTAGCATGGTTATCACTGCCCCTACACAGTTAGCATGGCTAGCACTGTCCCTACATAGTTAGCATCCTACACAGTTAGCATGGCTATCACTGCCCCTACACAGTTAGCATGGCTACCACTGCTCCTACATAGTTAGCATGGCTATCACTGCCCCTACATAGTTAGCATGGCTATCACTGCCCCTACACAGTTAGCATGGCTACCACTGCCCCTACATAGTTAGCATGGCTATCACTGCCCCTACATAGTTAGCATGGCTATCACTGCCCCTACATAGTTAGGGACTCATTTCCCACTGGGATCAGCTTCATAATCACATAGGACACTTGTTTGATTTTACTTTGGAAAATATTTTGGCAATGGATCTATTAAGATTTGGAACAAAACCTCACAAAACATTTCAAATGAATATCTGAATCATTTAAAGTCAGATGTTTTTTATTCAAATCCAATCAATTAATTGAAACAGCTGAAATAATTTTCAAAATCGGAAAAAAAGCTGCTAACAAATTCAAATACTGTTGGGAGCTGGAGAAGTACCACCTTCCTCCAGCAGAGTCCGCCATGGATCCTCCTGAGCCGAGCCTCCTGCACAGCTGAAGCTCATCCCATCCTCAGAGGATCCACAGTATTTAAGCTGTCTTCAGACCTTGCCTCAACGCCGCAGTGTTTTATCCAGTTGGTTAGCACCTAAGCCTAGTATCTCTGAGAACCTTTGTTGACTTTTGAATCCAGACTGGATTCTAACCTTTGTCTCTGTCTTCCAGGAAACCTGTTTTTGTCCTGTGAAGCTCAGGAGGAGCTTAACCTGCCGAGCCTGCCCTCTGAGCCAAACCTGAAGTCTCTCTCTGGATTTTCCTTGCAGCTCTGGACCAAGAACTGGAAACTCAAAGCCAAGGTCAGCTCATTCTCAAGAAGTAAGACGCTGAAGCAGTTAACGGACTCTGCTGAACAAACTATCTCCGGACCCAACAGTTTCCCTCTCAAGGCTTTAACCAAGAACCCTCAAGGTACAAATCTGAAACTGTCTGAATCAAACTCCTCTGAGCAAACGCTAACTGAACTGTCTCCCACGCAGACTCCAGTGAACCAGTCCCCAGGCCAGAACCAGAGATTAAACTGTGCTTGTGACAATAAATATTGTTAAACCTTTTACTTCTGTTTCCGTCTCTGTGGTGTTCTGCATAACTGGGTCTCACTAGAGAACCCATCATGACAAATACATTAGAATTAGCCTGAAAATAAAATTTGCCTGAAATATAAAATTTTAAAGTTTCAAATATAACCTTTCAAATATTCATTTAGACTATTTATTTTACAAAATTGTTTATTAGAATATCAGTATTGCTTCTACTGGCTAATTTAAAGTAAGCTAGGCTACCTGCTGGCAATGAATAAGTTTAAACTATTCGGGTTGGTAAAACTAAGCTATTAACCAGTGATTGGATGACAGGCATTCTGCATGTTGTGCCCAGAGTGACCCCCCCTGTCGCGGGAGTGCGCATCGCCCTAAACTAACGCCCATTGATGAGAAAATGGATTGAAATATGAGCGAAACGGGGAAATTATAAACATATTCTTAATGTTTTCATATTTCTTATGCATGAAAGCCTTAAAATTTATAGTTTTGGTGGACAGATAAATTCCAATTAATAGGATTTTACTTGTATGGAGACACATTTCAGTCAATGTTCTACAGTCAGTGTACGATGAATAAGTTCTCTGCTCAGTAGATGCCGATTCCCGGCATCTACAGAAATGATCTACAACACCATTGTAGATCATTTCTGACATTTTATTTGTTAAACTTAGAACCTGCCAATGATTCCCTTCCCTCCTTATATTCACATTTATTGTCCCAAACTTATGAAACTCATACCACAATCACAGAGAACAGGTATGATTATGTGGAGAAACTTGCATAAATTTAGACACATTATTTCTCAAACTAGGCAGGGCAGGGAGATCTCAGCAACTTAGAACCTGGAACCTGTGGAAGATTCCCTCCCCTACTTATTTCCCTCAAATTGCGTTGTCTTTGTCGCTTGGCTGTGATGCTGTTCAGAACAGCATCACCTGCTCCGCTGGTGACGGCAGGCTGTGAGCTACTCGTAAGCGCACAGCTTTCCAAATGTTGAAAGGGCAATATTATTGCTAATATATATTAGAAATTTACTCATTTAGTGATAAAATGTCACAGGGGATGGTCATTTAAGAAGGGGGATGCCATCCCCCTTCAACTTAAGTACTGGCTCTGGTGAATTTCAATGGTGAAGTCCTCTGGAAATCTTCAATAATTGTTGTTGATTGCAGATGTGTCTAGTAGTTCCCATTGATTTAGCTTGTAAAGCGGGGAGAATGGCGCTAGGCTTACCCCACCGTGACGTCACTGCTGGAAGATGGCAGGAGGGAGGGGTTACTATATTTGGGCAAAAATGGCTGCTCCCAGACTCAGTGATCACGACAAACTATTTTTTGCACTGATTGACGCTAAATTCACTATGAACGTGAAGTTTTAGGTATAGATAATGATCCATTGATTATTGCTTGCTGACCAGGCTTCTCCTTTAATAGCAGATTGCTGGTTAGAGCCTCACTTTTACCAGTGATTAGACAAATATGTGAGGAATTGTTTTTTTAAAATGTATTGATATACACTGTAAAAAAAATTCCTGTAGAAATTACTTTAAATAACAGGCAGAAATGTTTCAAATGAAGTACTTTAAAATTGTTGTCGATTCATGTGCAAAATAATTACAGTATAGGCCTATTATTGGATGTTGTTTACAGGTTTTGGTCCTATACAAATTACAATAATGTATTGTTGTTTCATATTACATATTACAACCATTAATTGCATTTTTTTGTTTACAAGATTGTCTCGTATTCCATTCAAATTACATAATTTACCTGGCAATTACCGCTTTCCAGTGAACAGCCGTTTTTTCATAATACAATATTTTATGGTAGTAGGTTTTCACCTACTACCACTACTACCACCTACTTTGTTTATCAAATTAAGCACTGTGATTGTTGATACTCCTAAATGATTCCAAACTACATTGGTTTATCTTCTGTTGTCAAATAAAACAAGTGTCGGATGTGCAAAAAAACCATTTCAATAAGATACAGCACAGTGGAATGTCTTAAAGTTGAGTTGACCTCAACATATCAATATTTTAAACAACCTCAAATAAACAGAGAATGTGTAGAGATAAGACTGACTGCGCAACACTATTGCAGCCAATTGTACAGTCATTTATAGTACTGTATAGTGTAGTAACACAGTTAACATGTAAAAACTGCCCATATTTTTAAACTGCTTTGCTAATGAAATACAGTGTCATGTTGCCCTGTCTTTTGCAACAGGCTCAAAGCTATTTAAAGTCCATTAATCTTCTGAGAAGTGCAAAAACATGAGTGTTGACCCGGCTGTCCCTCTTTTCATTTACTTTCCTGCTTTTGGGATCGATCCACTTGATCGTTTTGGTTTTTGAACATTGGTTTGATCCCAGTGAAGCATATGAAGTCATATAATCAGAGAAAATGACACTTAATAAAATACATTGTTTACAAGAGACAGTAGGACCCATCAAGTTGTGAAGACAAGCTCATCAGTTCCAAATACACAAAACCATGACAGGCAGCAGTGCAATAAATAATGTAAATAGACAAAACAGTTTATAAAATAGAATATGGGAAGATATAAATGTTAGTATGGGCTGATAAAGCTGAAGCAGAAAGTGAATTTGCAATGCAATACAATGGAATCACACGGAGTTGGTTAAAAGTAAAACCCTGTTATTTGTAATGGAAAATGTAACTAAATAACATTCCACTAAAGTCACCATCTAGCACAAACCTTTGGAGCAATTCCTGCAGGCCTGATACCTCTGTTTGGTACATCATCTTGAAAATGTACTAGCATGCAAAACATGCTGCCAATCCAGCCTCAGCATTGTGGTGTCGACACACTATCACTTACCCCTCATTGCATAGCATCCAATTTGTTACCATGAGAACATCACCTCAAGAAGAAAAAGAGGAAAAATACGTTATGCACCCCAGAATGTTAATTCCAATTATCCAGTAATTTACAAAAGCAGTTAACCACAAATGGCACAGTGGAAGGACTGTTTCCAGCTGATCGGCCTGGTGCTTCCTTCTTTCTCCTGCTCCCGTGCACAGCCTGTGTGGGGCAGACTTCTCTAATCGTCCGCTGTGCTCCTTCAATCTCTTGCAGATAGCCTTGAGGCTAGCCTTGGTCAGCTGTAGCCTCTTGTGCGTTGCTGGCTATAGCCTTCCCACACTGTTTCACTAGCGGACAAATCCAATCTTAGGCTTCTGATCTCTCAATCCTCCGCAGTTACAATCTATAGCTGGCCTTGTTCAGCTGTAGTCTCTCTCTGACCTGGCGCTCCCAGAAGAGCACAGTTCTAGGAACAGCTAAGATGCTGTGAAGAAACCTCAAGCTTTCTGGCTTCTTGTATGCAGCTTTTTAATAGTAACAATCTGCCACTAGAGGGTGCTGCTGTTGCTGTTGGTAAGATGTATCGCGTTCATGTCCTGTTTTGACTGCTGAGCTACATTCTGTGCTGCTTTTCAGGCTCTTTCTGGAGTTCTCTTTTCTGGGATATCTCTAACTTACCCTAACTATCCAGAAGAACTTAAAAACACAGCTTCTACTGATACATTTTTATACTGGGCACTTTTTATTTGTGGTAGTAAGGGGTTGCTAGCCTAGGCTAGCTCAGCACGGCTATGGCTTCTCTCTCTGAGCTTTGGAGGCAAGGGTATCAGAGTTATAGTTAGAGTCAGGCTGTCCAACATCCAGGAGTTAAATAAGCCCAATGGTCAACTGCCCAGAGCCACCAAGAACAGGGAGACTTCTATGTAGTGCCAATAGTGCCTGAGCAGACAGATGATTGGGTGCCGGTACGAAGAAAGCATAGTCGCATAGCCCACTACTCCCCGAGCTTGACGTAGTCCTACCCAATTCTAGTCAGAATATGAGTCTGATGCTGCTCCATAGAGCTGTGATTATGGGGCGTGTTTTGAACGAACCAGGAAAAAAAATGCCTCTGCACTCAATTGGATAGACCTACAACCAATAAGAGCAACGGAGTGCGTGACGTATGTTAAGCCATAGTTGTTGTCAACAAAAATCAAAGCGTGCAGTTGCACGCCTATAATAAGAAGATGAGCCTTGATCGCGTTTCTCTGTTCCTCTTTTAAAATTAATTTGCTGTCGATATCTTCTAGAACAGAACTAATAGCAGAATCTACTCACCCCAACTCTCCAGCGGCAGCCATTGTTGTTGTCACCCAAGCGCACTTTGGTCACGTGGTTGATTACGTTACTGTTGATCATCTGTCCATCATCGTATAAAGCCCGCCCTGACAATTTGATTGGCCCGCCTGATATTGTGCTAGCATACTCGCGCTACTGTTGAGCAATGCCAGACCGAACTTCCCGACCTCAAACCTTGTGGGCGGGACTAAGTTCGGAATGGCACCCAGGCTACTACTACCCACCAACCCATCCACTTTTGTAAACAATTTTTCCCACTCAATGACGCACAAACTTGGATATACAAGGGACCATAATTGTTTGTCGGGGGCCAGAACGGATGACATCAAATCCTACCTGAAACTGCAAGCTAAGGATAAGGTTAAATACAGTAAGATTGTTATACATGCTGACGGTAATGACACGCCGATGGGAGGTCACTAAAATTAGTGTTGCTTTGGTGCGGAAGTCTGCCACTACAATGTCAGATTCCGTAAGTTTCTCTGGTCCCCTTCCTGATCTAACCACTGATGACATGTTTAGCTGCATGTTGTCATTCAGTCACTGGTTGTCTAGGTGGTGTCCTAAAAACAACGTGGGCTATATTGATAATTGAAAATCTTGGCAATCAATAGGGGGAAACCTGGTCTGATTCAGAGAGATCAGACCAGACCATCTTTGGATGGTGCAGCTCTTCTTTCTAGGAATCTAGAAAAATGTTTTAGTCCTCTAAAACCCTGAAAACCCAGGATGCAGGCCAGGAAGCAGAGTCGTAGTTTAGCACACCTCTCTGCAGCTTCTCTACTGTTACCCACCCATTACCATCCAGACAGGGTCTTTCCCATGACCAAAATCAAATAAATTAGAAAAGGATCCCAAAGGAGTTTATCACGATGAACAAAATAAAATAGAGATAACTCCAATTGGGGAAAAAGTTAAAAAAAAAAATCTCTTTCTTCAAAAATTTAGTTTGTTAATATATTGATTTTAGATAATCAAGTTGATTTATGTTGCCTTACAGAGGCTTGGTTGCAGAAAGAGTAATATGTGAGCATAAATTAGGAAACTCCCTCTAGCTATTTAAGTTTTCACTTTCCCAGAAATTCTGAGCGAGGATGAGTAGCAAAAATCTTTCAGTCTGACTTACTGATTACTGCAAAGCCAGTTAATAATTACAACTCTTTTGAACATTTAACACTTAGTTTCCCTCATACAAATTTCAAAGCAACAACACATCTTATTTTTGGAACTATCATTCACCAGGTCCTTACTCTGAATGTTTAGTCGAGTTTTCAGAGTTCCTTTCTGATTTGGTATTAAAAACTGACAGGGTCATCATAGTGGGAGATTGAAGGCGATAGCTTAAGAGCAGTCTTTAATGCTATCTTAGACAATATTGGCTTTGTTCAAAATGTGAATAGTCCCAAACATTTTCATCTTCATACTCTGGACCTTTTGCTGAGGTAGGGCATTGAATGTGAAGAAATACAATTATTTACTCACAACCATGTCCTCTCTGACCACTTGCTAATAACCTTAAGGATTATTTTAACAGAGTTTCGCTCGTACAAAAGAAGGCTCCACTTTAGCATATCATTATTTAAAGAATCTTTTAATCTCTCTCTGAATATAGTTTATTACCCTTCACAGGTTGATTATTTTTTGATGGGGTTTGCAAATTCTCTGCGAACTGCCTTAGACAATGTAGCCCCTTAGAAAAATAAAAACTTTAAAAATAGAAAGCTGGCCGACTATAGATATATGACGTCAACAAGATTTGCATAGCAGTGCAAACTGAGAGCAGCAGGAATATCCTGCACACACAGCAGATAAGTTCATAAATGCTCTGGCAGATTGTAATTTTCACTCCTTTGGGTTGTTATTCCACACATGTATTTACATTTAGGCTTGCACGGGTTGGCATTGTTGATTATGTTCTTGATAATTATTGCAGGGTTTAAACGCCATAGCTAACAACTGCGAAAGGATTACTATTTACAAGAACAAAGTCAGTAAACCCTCTTTAAATAATCAAGATGTAACAGAATCATTGGGTAAACTTTTAGGCTTTAAATGACCAACCCCCTTGTGCAATAGTCACAGGTTAAAAGTTTTTAAAAAACAGTTGAAGAGGGTACTGGTTCAGGTACAGGGTACCTTACCTTCTGCTCATGATTTCTTGAGTCATGAGCAGAAGTTGTCTCTAATCAAAGACAACAGAACAAATATAAGGCAAAATCCCTTAAGAGCCTCCAGAAACAGTTTCTTGTCTTCTAAAGATCATATGTTTAGGCTGCAGGTGAAAGGGGGCAGCAACCAGAGGACTCAGCTATCCGCAAGTGTTTTGAGATAGGGGAACGGCACACAGCCGCACCGAGAGAAAAACATAGAACATGAGCCCTTAAGCCAAAGCTTTCACCTACACAAAAAAACAGCTGAAGGGTTCTTAAATGTTGCTGAATAAACTTGCTAAGCTGTCCACAGCATTCTGACTTTTAAAGATTTGAAAATATTCACAACTGCAACCAGCCTGAGAGAGTTACTAAACATAATGGATATAGAATTATAAAACAGCACCTTTACATCATGTAGTCATATTTAATAGATCCAAATGAGACTCTTCAGTCAGGTTAAAAATACATTTTGAAAATAATATAGTTTCTGTTAAGCCTACATTTCTTATTAATGTTTTCTGATATGATATTCTTCTGAAAATGTGCGGGAAGTGGAAAATTGTCAGAATTACCAAAAAATAAAGACCTCAAAACACTAAAAAACTTTGTGTGAATTTAATTTGGTAATGTTTCACTCAGTTAATTAAGTTACTAAAATAGATTAACATTTTATCATATTCAAAATCATGGAGTGGGTCTGCACTCTCAGCAAAGATGGATTATCTGTTTCTAGTAAATATTTATGTTTGTTCAATAGCAAAACATTTGGTTTCCCAAGAGACAAAAGAAAATACAAACACATTTCACAATAAGACACATAATAAGTATATCTGGAGACAGGGTGCTGGCACAAGCAGTCCCTAAACATGCAGAGGAGGCACTTAGACGATCAAGGCCAAGATTCAAACAGCATCTTGTAGTCAAGAGGCAGCAGCCACTCGTGCTGCCTGTGGCTTCTCTGTAAAGAGGAAAATGCAGGATGTCTTCAGAAAGAAACACATACTTTCATGTAGTTGACCTTTAATATGTTTCAATTGACAATTTGAGAAAAGATTGAATTCTACAATTGATTGGTGACAAATGCAGGTTTTTCTTAACATGGATATATTCTAGAATGAATTGAAAGTCAAAGCCAGGTTAACCTTGGATTGGTTGTTAAGATCTAGTTGCCTTCACCATTCTAGCAATTTAGACTATGGCTATTAGCTATGGAAGAAACACAGTCTCATTGGAATCTGCCTTTTTTTTAACAACGAATTTTAAACTCTGAATTTTTTCAGTGTCTGCCAAGGCTCTTGGTTTGATCCGGAAGAAGCGGCTGGCTGCAAACTTTTTTTTCTTCTTTATTTCGGCCAGAGTTCAACATGGTGGCGGCAAACAGACAGGGGTGCCATACTAGCTGTGATCAGCTCAGTTTTTTCACCCAGTCTGATAAGAGGAAAAACTCTAATAGCTGTCTGTTAGTAGCTAACTGACGTCTTGTAATTCTGTTTAACAAAAAAAAAATCCTCTTTCAGTCGGGAACAGCGCTGAGCGCAGCCGTTGTGTCATGTGACCAAATGAGCTAATTTCATTGGCTAGTAGCTGCTCGACTCTATCGAGTGTATATTGCTTTGGCTTGAGTTCACCAAAAGGTCAACACTTTTGCAGTTGAATTTTTGCATCTTAATTTTTTGCAGCTGAATATTTTGCAGCTGATTTTTTTTGCAGCTGAATTTTCTTCTGGTGAATTTTTACCAAATAAAAATTGAGTGTAAGAAATTCAATGTCTAAAAAAATTCAGTGTTTAAAATTTGGTGTTAAAAAAATTCAGTGTTGAAAAAAGGTAGATTCCAATGAGACTGTTTTTCTTCCATAATTAGCAGAGATAATAATCACCAACCAACCAAAGGAATTGTCTTTGTTCAGATGTTACTCCAAAGGGAGGGTGGATTTTACTTAAGTAATCGATTTTTCATCACAGCATAACATAACAACAAAAGACCACAGGTAAAAATACAATGGTACCTTTATTAGCTAATAATCAAACAGTATTATTGTATCTAATAACTCTGCAAACACTAAAACACAATTGAAAATAAGCACAAGTAAATAAAAGCAAACATAAAGGGAAAGGGATTTGAGCATTCCATTTAACTTTCTCTGATGAAGTTTTAAGGCTCAACGCATTCAAAGCATCCTTTAAGATAGCAGCAGATAAAAGAAAGTCTTTTGCATTTCATATTCTCCTCAGCCTGTGTTCAGTTGGGTACCGGATAGTCAGAACCCCGGTTCAAAAGCTGCCTCCTCGCTCCTTACTATGGCTGGACTCATACAGTACAGGGGCTCAAAAGCATGAGAAATGGGATAGATGCTCAAGTATCCTTTCAGCTTCATCTTTCATCATGCCAAATGTTATAAATATTTTACTTTTGTTATATATGGCTGGTATATTCAATGTATTCAATTGATAGCTTAATCATGTACCAACCCTGTGATGTCACTATTTCGACTACCAAAATGGCAGCGCTCTTACCATAAGATTATAAATCTAAGCTTTGTTTTTTTCATTCACATTTATATTTTTCACAATTGTAAATGGTATGTACCTATATAGCGCCTTTTTTCAAGTCAGGAGACTTGACCAAAGCGCTTTACACTACATTCATTCATCCATCCATTAACGCACACACTCACACACTCATGGTGGCAAGCTACATTGTAGCCCTGGGGCTCACTGACAGAAGCGGGGCTGCTGTACACTGGCGCCACCGGGCCCTCTGACCACCATCAGTAGACAATGCAGGTGAAGTGTCTCGCCCAAGGACAAAACGACACTGAAAGTCAGAGCTGGGACTTGAACCAGATCAGCTGGAGCACTCTTCTGCGAACCGCAAATTGGGCCTGGCTGTTCTGTAGGTCGCTGCGATGGACTGGCGACCTGTCCAGGGTGGACCCCGCCTCTCGCCCAAAGACAGCTGGAGATAGGAACCAGCACCCCTTGCGACCCCACTTGGGATTAAGCGTGTCAGAAAATGGATGGATGGATGGATGTTCTGTAGGTCGTCCAGAACTGGAGAGTTTCTCATCTGCTTCAGCAGGCGGATTCACAAAACACTGCGTTCAATCTGGTTTAAAGAACAGAAAAAAAACAAGACACTACATTCAGCTGCTCTGAATTGTAGGCAAGGTTCAGTCTGATCAGTCTGATATCCCCTTTAAAGGCCAGAATGCAGCAGGACAAAGACTTTTTGGATGGAGTCAGAGCTCCTGCTTGCATCATTGATATTTGATCCATTACAAACACTTCCTGGCTCTATTTTATGATATTTAGTGGAATCTATTAAAACAAAACTTAATTATAAACAGATTTGTCAAAACAACTTAGAACAATGAGTCTGTGGAAAGAGGGGACAACAGATTAAAAGTTTCAAACTTATTCATGGCATCTTAAGACTACTTAAGCCCTGATGATTCAGGTCTTAGTGGGGGATAAATGACTAAATCTATGAAATATGAAAAGCAGAATAACTTTTATTCTCAACTAAAAGCTGTTTATTTTTGCGTCTACTGAATACTGTTTTTATACTTCCTTGAATATGTGTTGGTCTGAATCTGAACCCTTCTCTCTGTAAATGAATTAAAAGCCATGAGAGTTATTAAAAGCCTGGCTGCCCGCATCAATCTGTAACCTCTAGTGACTCAGCTCACAGCATACTCAGAATCATGCTTGAACAAATCAACTTCAGGAAGCGCTCGTGTCTCCAACAATCAGATTGCGACATCTTAAGCCGTCTAACAGCCACTCAAGAGTCTGATATCAGCTAATGGAAGTTAGTAGTTGTTAGTGTCAATATGCTGTCACACACAGCTGAGATCCTGCTCACATTACAGGGATGCGGGTGGCCGTGGGTGGTAGATAACAAGCTTCAAGTGACATACCTCCACATTGTGAGACTGTAACTAAGATCAGTGTGGGTTAGACACGGCAGTCCTCAACAGGCCGAAAGGCCACTATTACTGTAGGTTGACAGCTGGGCAACAATAGAAGGCTCTAAGATGCTGAACACCTACCGTCAGACCCTTCAGTATAAAGTTTTACTTTATATTACTCAGATGTGTTCTTAAAGGTATAAAGTCACATTATAAAACTTTGTTGTTATTTATAGGTCAGCATCTCATTTTCGTAAAACACTAAGTTTCTCTTGAAAATGACTGCTTCATGGTGACACTTTGATTGTTATTTATGTTTTGAGCAAATAAAGCCCTTACCTTGCATTACATGGGCACAAAATAGGCCAGAAAATAAAGAAGACACGTCCTAGATCCACTCCAGTTACTCAATGCATCTTCAGTTGCAAGAGAAAATGGTTCTCCTGACCTCTTTTTGGCAGTTTATCTCTCATTGATTAAAAATGTCCAATATTCATATTCATCCAATATTCATCCTCTGAACAGTATAAAAGTAAATATAATGCTACAGTGTTTGAATAAACAGTATGTTAGATAACAGAATGTTACAATGCTAGTTTGTGTTTCTAATAGTTATCCTGGTCACTCCCCCACTGCCCTGGAGGACTTGCAGGAAGCCGATCAGAGTCAGGGAAGACAGATCAGGCAGGATCCAGAAATCCAAGAGCTCCCAGGCAAACTAACAGGAAGCAAATAATGGTCGGACCCAGAATGCTAAGGCTGGACTGAATGTAACACAGAGGAAACAGGTGAATTAAATAAATGATCATTACAGCAGGGAGGGAAACGGCAGGTGAAAATAATAAACAATTAAGGTTGAGGAATCAGGCCAGATCATGACACTCACTACAACAGCAATAAGTGTGCAATGTATAATGTGCAGTTTACTATTTGATACCCTGTGCAATAACCTATTTCTCTATATTTGACACCCAGTGCAATTACTATATATATAAATATCCATCTATGTAGATACCAGTGTATACCCTGTATAATGATCCTAGTATAAAAACAGTTATATGTAGACGCACTGTATACATCCCATGCAGCTTTTTCTTCCTTTGGCATATTCTTCTGCTTTAACTATTTGAGCTGATGTAAGGAGTAAATTTCTCCACTGTGAGATCAATCAATCAATCAATCAATCAATCAATCAATCAATCAATCAATCAATCAATCAATCAATCAATCAATCAATGTTACAGTTTTCCATTAAGAATAAATTGTGCCAGAAGGAATTTGTTTCTATTTACCATTAATAGAAATGTTTCAGAGTAGCATATCTAATAGATTAATAATAATTGATTACTATCAGTCTATCTATTTCTTTTTCTCTATGTTACTACTTTTTCCTAGATTCTAAAATATATAAAAAAGATATTACTGTATTAAACCATTTTTTTTATCATTATCATAATACTGAGATGTAACAATTTAAACCATAACACAAGATTTATTTATCTAATAGTTGAATGTTGTCTTTATATTTGGTGAAAAACGGGCCATCCCAGTCTGATTGTATATATTGTTTTCTTTAATATTATTCAATAGATTTCCACAGCTGATTAAATACCAAAAATGCTGCATTTAGAAAAGATTTAAAATTCAAGCTCATGGCACAGAGGAAATCCACATCTAAACAAAAAATATCTATCTCCCCTCATTTTGTCACCATAATCTGCAATTATTCAGTTTGTAGTATCATATAGTTACATGTACGGCTTACCTGAGATATTTCTTGCAATGCATTAGTTCAATGACACAAAGAAAGAATTCCTGCCTCAAAATAAGAACCTGCGTCTATGTCGGTGAGATGTGTGACATCTTTTTTGGGTTTGAACAGTAACTACAGTCATTCTGTATGAAAATACTTAGTTAACACTTCTTTTTGTCCACTAATGAGCTAAAATCAGTATCATACCAAGTAAGGCAGCATGATTAGAGGTGAAATTTTAAATCTGTACAGTTGTATTCTGCCTGGTTTAATCAGCCTGCGTGGATCCAGGCTGGGAATGGCACACTCCTGCTGTGTGACGATGTGGAAACCTTAATGTGTGCTTGATGTGGATGCAAAGGCTCCTCTCCACTGATATAAGTTGATTAACACTGTGGCATTTCTCAGTGGGAAACAGCAGCAGGTAGATGATCGGATATGTTAGCAGTTAGCATTTAATTTGCAAATCTAACATTTCCAGTCGGATCCCTGCATCATATTGTTTGGAATCACTGTGTGGGAGATCCTTTGTGTCTGTATCATTATTTGAGGTTTCCTTGGGGGCAACAGTGAGCAGCAGGTAGTTTGCTCTGTTTAAAAAAGCTTTTTTTAATGTAAAAAACCCAAAGAAGTCAGACACCCTGCAGTTTTGTTAAATGAGGTAAAGAGTTTATTGTCATTATAGGCTGTTCTCTAATATAAAATGTAGAAGATGTGCCTTATAGTGATGGTACACCAGTGCATTGCAGCTTTTTTTCTTAAAGGACGCTGATTTGATTTGACCTGAAAGGAGCAGCAGCAGCCTGAGGTCTGTAAATATGTTTCAAGTTTAAATTAAAAAATGACTCTGCTTGTACATAGTAGCTGTTAAGTCCTTTAATTAATCCCATTTGAGGCGAGATGAGGACACCACACATGCCAAATTAGTTCATGCATGCCCACTTAAGTCAGCACATCCATCTATTTCCTGCACTAACCTACCTAAAGGTTGCTGGGGTCTATCGAAGTGCAGACTGGACAGGTTGGTGCCATCTGGAAAGAAACATTGATTGTTGAAAAACATGGAAAACATGTAAGCGCTTGATCTATATGTCGAGCTCATAATCTACGCTATCCAAATCTTATATGTAAGCTTATATATAAGTTTATATATAAGCAAAGTTGTTGCATACCATCCTTCAAATGTTAGTATCTTCAACTGATGCTACTGTGCAATCTGCCTCCCTGCCTGCCTGCCTGTCTGGGAGCTACCTGGGAGCTTGAGGGTTCTGCTCAGTATCTTTGCTGTTCCTAGAAGTGTACTCTTCTTGATGTATTTCCAGGGATCTGCTGTAACTCCTCCAGTTTGGGGGCCACTGCCCCGAGGGCCCCAATGACCACAGGTACCACTGATGCCTTGACCTTCCAGGTTTTCTCCAGCTTTTCTCTGAGCTCCTGGTATTTCTCTAGTTTCTCATGTTCTTTCTTCCTGATGTTGCAGTCATTTGGTATTGCTATGTCGACTGCAACGGCTTTCCTCTGCTTTTTGTCCACCACCACAATGTCCGGTTGGTTTGCCAATACCATTCAGTCTATCTGTATGTGAAAGTCCCACAGCATCTTGACTTGATCATTCTCTACCACCTTTGGAGGTGTTTCCCACTTTGACCTTGGGGATTTCCAGCAGATACTGTGCAGAGATGTTCCTATACACTATTCCAGCCACTTGGTTAAGCCGCTCCATGAAAGCTTTCCCTGCCAGCTTCTTTACACCCTGCAGTTATGTGCTGGATTGTCTCAGGGGCCTCTTTGGACAGCCTACACATGGGGTCTTGTGTGGTGTGGTAGATCTAGGCCTCTTTTGCTCTGGTACTTAGGGCCTGCTCCTGACAGCCATGATGGGTGCCTCTGTGCTGTCCTTCAATCCGGCTTTGTCTAGCCATTGGCCTAGCCATTTCCTGATATCTGTCACTTCAATTATGTTTCGGTGGTAAATCCCGTGTAGGACCTCATCTTCTGTTTACCAAATATCTGAGACATTTACTTAGCACCTTGTCTGTTGGAGCCTTGTCCTTGATGTACTTATGGATCTTTGATGTTTCATCCTGGATAGTGGCTCTTATGCTCATTAGTCCTCAGTCTCCTTCCTTATGTCTGGCATACAATCTCAGGGTGCTGGATTTGGGGTGGTACCTTCTGTGCATGGTTTGGAGCTTTTGTGTCTTAACATCTGTGGCCTGTATCTCTTTCTTTAACCAGCTTATAATTCCTGCAGGTTATCTGATTGCTGGTAGAGCGTAGCTATTTATTGCCTGAGACTTATTTTTGCCATTGAGCTTGCTCCTTAGGACCTGCCTTACTCGTTGGAGGTATTTGGCCGTTGCCACTTTCCTTGTCACCTCTTCGGGGTTGCCATTGGCTTGAGGGATTCCGAGGTACTTTTACCTGTCCTCAATGTCGGCTATTGTTCCTTCTGGGACTGAGACCCCCTCTGGACTACCTTCCCTCTCTTAATTACTATTCGACCACACTTCTCTAGTCCAAATGAGTTGATGTCTCGCTCATTCTTAGCATACAGATTGATGTCATCCATGTAGGGTAGGTGACTGTTGGTGGCCCCTTTCCAGAGTTGGTATCAATAGCTTGTTGATTATTTGGCTGAGGGGGTTCAGACCTATTTAGAACAGCAGTGGGGACAGCGCATCTCCTTGGTATATGCCACATTTGATAGAGACTTGTGCAAGTGTTCTGCCATTGGCCTCAAGGGGGGTTTTACACAACCTCATTAAGTTTACAATGAAGGCTCTTAGAGTCCTGTTGATGTTGTATATCTCCAAGCATTCAAATAGTCCGAGTGTGTGGCATTGAGTCGTAGGGTTTCTTCTAATCAATCCAGGCAGTGCATAGGTTAGTGTTTGGTTTCTCCAGTCTCAAGTGACTGTTCTATCTACCACGGGCTGATGTTTGGCACCTCTGGTATTTCTACCAGAATATATATATGTCATAGGACAAATATATAAAAAAAACTGTTTTCCCACCCCTCGTGGGGTGGTATGTGTCATCCTCAAGCTCGGGTCCTCTACCAGAGGCCTGGGAGTTTGAGGGTTCTGCGCAGCATCTTAGCTGTTCCTAGGACTGCGCTCTTCTGGACAGAGACCTCTGATGTTCTACCTGGAATCTGCTGTAGCCACTCTCCCAGTTTGGGGGAGTGGCTTTTCTATCTCCTCTTTTGGCCAGTTTATTATTCCAGCGGGGTATCTGATGACTGGTAAGGCATATGTGTTGATGGTTTGGATGTTGTTTTTCCCATTCAGCTGACTTTTCAGGACCTGCCTTACTCTTTGTAGGTATTTAGCTGTGGCAGTCTTTCTTGCCATCTCCTCGTGGTTTCCGTTAGCCTGTGGCACCCCAAGGTATTTGTAGCTGTCCTGCACATCTGTAATGTGGCCTTCTGGTAGTTCAACCCCCTCGGTCCCTCTCTTTGAGACCATGCGACCGCACTTGTACAGTCCGAATGACATCCCAATGTCGTTGCTGTAGATCCTGGTAGTGTGGATCAGTGAGTCGATGTCTCGCTCACTCCTGGCATACAGCTTGATGTCATGAAATGTCATATATATATATATATATATATATATATATATATATATGTATATATATATATATATATATATATATATATATATATACATATATGTATATTGTCATGATCCTGGTGCTGGTGGCTGGCTTGATTGCTCATTCCATTCACCTGTTTAACTCTGCCCTTTTTCTCATTACCACTTATCTTATCCACCTGTTTCCAGCTGCTATATATAGTGTTTGTATTCAGTCACCAGTGCCAGATTATTCAAGCTGCTGTGAGAGTAACTCTAGCCTTCAAGTAAGTCTGTTTGTTATCCTGATTCTATGTTGTTTTCTGTTTTGGATTTTTGGAGGGTTTTTTGCCTTGCCCCTCTCTGTTCTGTTTGCTGTGTTTTTTGCACTGTTCTCCTGGATCCTGCTGGTTGCTGAACCTGGACTGTTTCTCTGACCTCGGCTTGGATTCTCCTTAAGGACACTGTTGCCCCCTCGACGTCAGCTAACATCAGCTAATCATCTTTCGGTGCACAGGGAGCGGCTACGGCTGCGAACCATCTCCCTTTCATCAGTACTCGGACTGGACTCTGAACCAGGTCAGTGACTTAGCTCCTTGTCATGTTAATTCCCATTTTTAGTCACTGACCTGTGTTTTCTACCTCTGCAGTTTATGCAGTTATCCGCCCCACTGATGATCAGCTGCTCGCCGAGTAATTGGTTCTAAATAAAGCTTGTTCTAAACCGTCCTGAACTTTCTGTCTGATCATTGGGTCCAAGTTTCTGAGGTCATTTCATATATATATATATATATATATATATATATATATATATATATATATATATATATATATATATATATATATATATATATATATATATAGATAATACATATATATATTAGATTAGAGATATGTTTCAGCTTTGTGCAACCTCAGTCTAAACATCTGCCTCCATGCTTTCTTACAGCATCATACTTGTCTCTCAATCCTGTCCCATTAGGTGTGATAGAGGTTACAGGTTTATTAAAACACCACTGAGGCTGAAGACGTCTTTAGTTTTTTTGGAACTGGCATTAATAGCTGTGTATTGGACGTTAAAATGTGACATATTTAAGTTTACAGGTTAAATGTAACAGAGTCAGCAACACTGGAGGTAATAGAAAGCCACAGTTCCCTCTGACAGTGCAAGAATTTCTCAATAAACAACAGTCAGATGTGTTCATCCTTCATTTTATGTTGCTAAATTGCAAACCTTTTATGCTTTAGACATGGGAGCAGACATAATGTGTTGTGAGGCTGGGCTGAAAACCCAACGTAGGGTGTTTAAACACTCAGAATATAAATTTCTCCCTAAAACAACCCATTCTGCCCCTGCAAGTCCAAAACACTACTTCTGTTCTTGATCAGTATTGAGATTGTTGTTGTTGGAGTGTGAAATGCAAAATTAGTCTCATTTTAGATTAAACCTCCATCCAAGTGAAAATTCCAGGGGGATAGAAACAGACTTAATCTGTTTTCGATGCTCTGCTCATCTTCTTTTTTAGAGGCAAACTACCAAACTGTGTATTACATTCAGCAAGCTGTTTGAGTGAAGACAGACAGCTTTCTCCTGTGTCTCTGCAGGGTTGCTTCTAATCTCCTCTCCTCAACATGTTAAAGCTGCATACACGCCTTTATGTGCACATAGACTGTCCCACTGAGCTATTTCCAATCCTCCTGGTAGCAGTAGAGACCCAACTTTAGGAGTCCCCTCAGTGAAGCCCTTTGGACAAGCTGTGCTGTTTGTCTTGGGTTGTTGGCAAACTCTAGGATAAATTAACCAGGAGACTTCTGGCTCTATTCTTTATCTGCCTTAAGATGGAAGAAATTACTCCATCCATCCATCCATCCATCCATCCATCCATCCATCCATCCATCCATCCATCCATCCATCATCCATCCATCCATCCATCCATCCATCCATCCATCCATCCATCCATCAACCATCCATCATCCATCCATCCATCCATCCATCCATCCATCATCCATCCATCCATCCATCCATCATCCATCCATCCATCCATCCATCCATCATCCATCCATCCATCCATCCATCCATCCATCATCCATCCATCCATCCATCCATCCATCCATCAACCATCCATCCATCCATCCATCCATCCATCCATCCATCCATCAACCATCCATCCATCCATCCATCCATCCATCCATCCATCCATCAACCATCCATCCATCCATCCATCCATCCAACCATTACGTTTATCCCAAGTGAGGTCACGAGGGGTGCTGGTGCTTATCTCCAGCTGTCTACGGCAAGAGGAGGGGTCCACCCTGCACAGGTCACCAGTCAATCGCAGGGCAACACAGAGACAGACATTACAAACAACCACACCCTCTCACATCTAAGGGGAATTTAGAGAAGCCAATTAACCTAACAGTCATGTTTTTGGAAGCCGGAGTACCCGGAGAGAACCCACCATGCTCAGGGAGAAACTCCATGCAGAAAGACCTTCTTGCATGGCAGCAGTGCTACCCACTGTACCACTGAGCAAGAAAGAACTGCCTGAGGAAGAAATGACTGCTCATTTTAATTCCCCTGATGCTACAAGCTCCTACATAAAACATGGTTTAATGCAGACAAAATGTAATTGGAACATAATAAGACTGCAATGACAAATAAAATATTACTCCGTTCACTTCCACTATTCTGTCCATGTTTCTCAGTCACATTTATTGAATTAGAATATTATTGCAGAGTTAATTTATTCCAGTAACTTATTATCAGTCTATGATGTGCTTTATGCAATGAACTACATTACAGTATGTAGATTAATTACACAGACTGATGTTTTCAAGGATTTATTTCTTTAGATGATGATGATCTGATGAAAATATGACCTTTAAGATACAGTATTAAACCAGATAATTGAAACATATCTTTAATACAGAAATGAGAGCTTAACGAAGAGCGTATTTATTACCTCCTTAAAGGATGTTATTTTGAATAGGACCTAAATTATTATGTCAAACTTTGCTTTCTTCTGTCTTCTTTCCCTATTATTATTTTTTGCACACGTTTCCACGCTTATGTCATTCCTTATATCCTTGTGTTCTAACTTGCTACTTATCTTCCTTCCTTCCTTCCTTCCTTCCTTCCTTCCTTCCTTCCTTCCTTCCTTCCTTCCTTCCTTCCTTCCTTCCTTGCAGAGTTTTAATTTGTACAAATATGAGACATTTTGATATTGCTCCCCACCTCCAAATATATTGCCATGCTTTTACTTTGACACATTTCCAGCGATGGATTTGGAGATTATTGTAAATCAAGATGGTTTTACTGGAGTTCATTTCCACTCAGACACCATCTACCTGCTGCTAAAGAGGGATAGAAGCTGGTTTTGGGGAAAACAGACCTCCATCTAATAGTAGAGGGAAATGGGGGTGTTTGGAAGCAGTTCTTACAGTATGTTTAATGATGAAATTAGAATTTTCTTTATGTGTGCAAATGTTTCTTGTGACTTTAAGAATCTCTGATTTTTTTTTTACATTGAAACATAATAAATAAAGTGAACTTATGGTGCAGTGAGAGACAAATATTAGCTAAAAGGTACTTGTGGGACATCACTACCTTAATTTATTTATTGTTCTGTCTGATGTGCTACACATACATAAAACTCAAATCTTTCAGCTCCTAATCCTACAGCTGATAGAGAGACATCTGTGGGGATACACTATTAAAGCCACTGTGTGATTGGTAAGAGACATAGAACTGGTGAGGAGGGGAAATATCCTTTGTGTTGGTTATATGCTGATTAAAACCATTTTTATAGGGTTTAAAATGCCCTTTATTTCTGTTTAAAGCTGTTTTTAGAAGTGATGAGGGGTAACAAACAGCTGTGTTTACTTGCAGACTGCTGGCTGGTAGCATTGGGGCTGGTAGCACGTCTGATCCCAGACTGTAAGGCCATGCAGAGTTCTCTCTTGGATTTATGGTGTGAAAGTGTTGCTGCGTCATCCTGACACTTAGTAAGTTGATTTGGATGCTCTTCATTTTTTTTTTTTTTTCACTGATGCAAACTGTCAGGTTGACACGAAGCAACTTCTGTTCCTAAAACAAACTTCAGGGTACAGGAAGACTGCATTAAAACATTCGCGGAATTTAAAATAATGCTAGTTTTTAGTATAATATGAATGAAAATAGACTTTTAGTTAATGTAAAATTTTTCAAATTTCAACAAACCTTAAAAATCAAACCAAAATTAAACATATACTTTAAATTATAAAGATTCTTACATTTGCTTGAAAATTCAATGCAGCTTAAGTGAATGTAAAGGCTGGTTTATCCACAGAAACCGTGTGTCGCAGTTAATGCAGACAGTGCTGCAGACAGGAGGCCTCTGATTGGTCAATTCTACACCTGCTCTACAATATGCGTATTTCCTGTTTGGTACCTAATGGCAGAAACTCGGACACTATCCCAGACACCGTGCAGGACGCTACTTTGTCGCTCTGTGCGACGGTCTGTTGGTTTCGTCCGGCGTTGGATGAGGGGTTGTAGACGGCGAACAAGCTTGTCAAACTGACACACGGACACCCACATTCCTAGCTAGTTATGATTGACCCAGACCGCGCTTTAAATCAAAATCAAAAATTGACAGATCCAGCTGACAGTTCACATAGTAAAACCTGCCAAACTCAATGAAGCAGCCTGAATCGCAGCCTCTCTGGAATCTCATGTTAAAAGTGTAAAAATATTCCACACATAGTAAAGAACAGCTCATAAACACTAAGTGAAAAGGGTGTGCACAGGGGGGCACACTTCCCACAAAGAATTCCCAATTATGCTGCATAAAAAACAAAAAACAGGATATTCAATACGACGTAATTTATAAATCCAGCTTTCTATAGAATTACACGGTGTCTCAAACTCTCTCCTTTGATTGATTGTGCTTATTCTGAGAAACTGAAAAAGACCCCAAAAAACTTTGAAACCTGTAGTGAAGAAAATCTGTTAAAATGTTATATTTTTGTCTTTTTAGATGTAACTGCCTGAACTGGAACAAACATCTGTGAAGATTTTTTTTCCTTCATATTGGAAATCTCTATTTAAAACGAAGCATAACATTTTTATAATCTATCGCTGGCCTGGAAGATAATGCTGTTACAGACATATTGAACTCTGTGGCAGTTTTAACTGATTTGTGTTAAAGCATTTAAGTTACTTTGTAGAAACGAGAAAAATAGAGAAGTTATAAATGACTTTTAAATAGCCTGACTCACTAACTGTTAGCCAATAGGGATGCTAGAGCCATGATCCACTTTGAAGATTCCTTTATGGTGCCAATTGATTCCTCAGTAGCATAATTTGAACAGTCATTAGTGAGCAGGCAAAAAGTTTATTACCTCCTTCAAGGAGGTGATGTTTTTAGGAGACTCTGCCTGTCTGTGTGTGTACAGGATAACTGGAAAAGTTATGGAGGAATATTTATTGACATATTTATCAGAGGTGTCACTCGTGCTTAGGAACAATCCATTTAAATTTAGTAATGGTCCATATCATGTGTGAATTTTAGCTATAAGTGAAAGTCACAATTTGGGGAGAAATTTGCTGCTTGGTGGAGGTTTACTCTCTGAGTCCTTTTCTAGTTAATAAATGTTTTGCACTTAATTGTATTTATGTTATTTCTAGTTAATCAAGTAACTTTCTGCCATATTCTGTCCTGTAAACACATTAAATTCAATTCAATTCAGTTTGATATAATTATAATGAATTGTTCCTTGGCATGAGGGACACCTCTGATAAAAAAACACCATTAAAGATCTATTGATTACTGACTGGACTTTTCCTTTAAAAACATATTTTTAAACTCTAAATGATTAGTTTTGCTCTTTATCAGATTCAGGTTTAGCATACTGGTTTTGCAGACATCACAGGATGGCTTTGTAAACAACATCTGCTTTGCTGCTATGTCCTCCATCATTATAGGAGCAGGATTGGAAAATCCTTCATTATTGAGGCACTGACATCCAAAGCTATAGGGTCTAAATCGGTTTCAGATGCATCATCTAAATTCCCAGTATCTCCCAGAGAGACGTCCTCTGGCTCTCAGAAAATCAACCTTCCATTTTGTTTTTAAAAGTGAGGATAAATCCCTAATGCAACCACCAATGAGATGTATCTCTGTTACAAATGAATGCTGTTAAACTCCTACTACAAACTGTTACGTTTCTTTTCTCCTCAGCTCATCCTGCTGAGCTGAATTTTATTTGCCTCTTTGGGACACTAATCCAAAATGAGAAACCAAAAATGCTCATTAACAAGGACAACTACAAGCAAATTATTTTATCCCTGGTTATGCAATTAGAGGTGTAATTTGACTAATTGATGTAAGGAGAGAAAAAGTAGCCACGGAAACAAATTGTACCTTCAGCATGAAAGCCCCGGAGAAGCATACTCATTAAGATAATAATAAAAAAACGATTTGAAGGCTCGAAGGTCCAATAGATGAACTGCCAAAATTCCTGATTTAGGTAAGCTTCATTAGTACAAGTAAGAAAGAGGTTCTAGGAATATTTTCACACTCATGGGTGGATCTATCTCCCTCACAGTGGGGAGGATAAAAAAACTTTTTTCATTTGTTTCTTAGAAGATAGTTTATTTAAAACCACCTGATCCATTTCCATTCTAAGAAAGGACAAACTAACTCAAACACCTTATACAATATTTACAAAGTTCCAGCAAGTCTGCAAATTCTGAGCAGCACCAACTACATTAAAAGGCTGCTGGCTCAATGCAGAACTCTGCTCGCAGCTGAATAAGCAGGTTTTATAGGTCCTTAATTTAATGGACTGAATTCATACGCCATCCTTCTAGTGGAAAACTGCTCCACTGATGCTGACTGCTCAAAAACTTCATTGTTGACTGTCGAGAAACCAGAGATATTTTAAAAAGCACATTAGTTGAACTGGTTATTATTTTGGGGAAATCTTGTCTAATTTGGAAGATTGAAACCATTGTACTTTAAGAGGGAACAGCTTTTCTTTCTAAAAGTCTGGGTAAATTTATCAGCTAATACAGTGAAGAAAATAAGTATTTGAACACCCTGCAATTATGCAGGTTCTCCCACTTAGAAATCATGGAGGTATCTGAAATTGTCATTTTAAGTGCATTTCAACTGTGAGAGACAATCCGTCTGATGTTTTAACTTTTTATTTGTATGATACAGCTGAAAATAACTATTTGAACACCCATCTATCAGCTAATTCTGACCCTGAAACCTGTTATTCTGCATTCAAAAACCTCCACTCTATTTATTATTAGTTAGATGGAGGATATTCTGATGCTTTTCAATCAAATCTGAAGCAGATTTTGAATATAATGTAGTTTGTGATTTTTAAAGTTGGTTCAGACTTACATTAACAAACCTCTCTGTGGTTGATTCTAAACAAAAACAAGGCTTTGTTGGGCTGCTGTATAAAACCTGGAACTCAACGCTATTTCTGACATTTTGAGTTGAAAAAGCTTCCTGGATGGGAAGAGAAACATCTATAATCATGGAAACAAAGTCCAGTGGATTGTTTCCTAACTTTTTTGGAATATCTATGAGCTGGATGACTGAGAATCTTCAACTGGAATTTGGCAACAAAGAAGAACATGTCCGCGAGAAGTGGGGGTGCTGCAGCACCCTCTAGTGGCGAGAGGCAGATTAAAAAAAATGTATTTGAAAAAACTTTGCGCAATTTATACTTTTCTTATGAAGGTTTTGGGAAATGATTTTGAAATTTTCATTTTACTACTACATGTTTTTGAATTTCAATTCAATTATTATGTGGACTGATCAACAGAAGTTTACGCAAGTTACGTTGTCATGGCAACGTCAAGCAAGCTAGTGGTCGCTGAGTAAACAGATATCCCACTTGCAGCAGCAGAATAGTAAATTTACATAGTATAATGACAGAAACGAGGAGGAAATATGGTATAGATACGCATTTCAGATTTTTTTTGGAAAACCAGCACCAGTGAAGAAGAACACCAGTACCTCAACCATGACAACAGAGAGCAGCTGGGGTGGGGAGACTGTCCGTCTGCCTTTGATAACAGTTACACCGGCAGGCCCAGCACCTGCAACCCAACCTAGCGTGATTGGATCAGACGAGCCCTTCCACCCAACATCCAGTTTCTAATTTCCTGCCTGGCGTTGTGATAATGAAACGTTCTTAACTTCTGTGTCACTGGACTGGTTTGCGAGACGGCAGTGGCTGCATTATGTGGAAGACACTGATCATATTTTGTATTTCGTATGTCTGAAAGCAGTCAGAAAAAAGTCAAGAAAAAGTTAAGAAAGACTCATAACTTTCCCTCCACTGACGTTTTAAAGTCAAATATTTTTCTTTCTACTTCTGCTTTGTAATCCTCTTTTGCTGTTCTTCTTTCTGAAATGCAATTTTAACATGCAAGATAGCAGCCCTTAGGGGTGAATTTGGACACCAATGTTTTAGAAATGAGCATGATGTTCTCCAAATGTGAGAAACTCAGAGCAAATTCTTTTTGGAGTTTATTCATTTTTATAAAGGTGTTAGTTGTTGCCATGTGGCCAAGTTGTTCAGTAGGATGAGTTCCCAGGGCAGAGCTGCAGTTCCACTGCTGTAATAGATTCAACCTTAAACCTCTATTCCACAGTGAAAGTGTTAGGAGAATCAAGACTCTCTTGTTTTCACTTTGGTTTGTTTTTTATATAAGAAAAATAATCAGTCGCTGTCCTTTTTTTTTAAAGTAATTTTTATGCTGAAGTTCTTTCCAGGTGGTGTAGAATATATTGCAGGTGGTTCTAAGCATCCCTACATCAGATGGTTTCTTAAAGGGGTGATAGAATGATTCTATAGGGTATCTGGTGTTGGTCCTTAAGGTCTCTCAACAGGGTGTGTAACATTGGTTGGGCTGAAAATGGCATAATTGCTGTTCTATGAGCCCTAATGCAAGCCTGGTTAAAAGGCCCAGAAACGACTGGTTTTCTTCTTTTTATGGTATGATCATGAATATTTGGATGAGCTGTGTGCTGATTGGTTGGTTTACAACGATCGCAGCTGCTGAGCAAAGACGCGTCACAGCCCTACTGTGTGTCATAGTAAGGCGGGCATTGTATTGCCTGCATGCTTTCACTTGCATTAAAAAAACACCACCTCGTATACTAAAATCCAGGATAATTTATCCTTCTAGCGGACATCTGTGAACAACTATCTATATCAAGGAGTCTCCTGGAACTTCCGGAAGACTTGGGGTGTCTGTTACCCCCCAGCTGAGGAAGGGGCGGCTTATGGCTCTCTGCTGAGGTCTGGTCCAGTCAGCGGCCCAGCAGTCGACACTTTCCACATGTCCAAAAACATGATTGTTAGCTTAATTTGCTTCTCTAAATTCTCCTTAGGTGTGAGTGTGTGTGTGAATGGTTGTTTGTCTTTGTGTTGCCCTGCGATGGACTGGAGACCTGTCCAGGGTGTACCCCGCCTCTCGCCCATAGATAGCTGGAGATAGACACCAGCCCCCCTTATGACCCCAGCAGGGATAAGCAAGACGGAAAATGGATTGATGGATGGACTACGAGTATCAATACTTTGACTCAAGTACTACTGTTGGGTACTTCATCTACCACTGGTCCACTGTGGAGAGGTATTGTGTGCATGTGAAAATATACAGTATGTGACAGGCATATAAATGATATCTGTTGTTATAATGACATATTTTATTAATGTTATAATCAGTATTTTTATTGCTATCATTATGACCTTAAAATCCATGATTTCAATCCCATCTTTCTTCTACAGCAAATAGGAAACCTCAAATCTACATTTATGTCCTTACTGCTTTCAGCACCACAGCTTTGTCATTAGCTGCCAGAGGATAGCGAGAAACAAAAGGAAGTTATTTACTCAATTAAACAATTAATATAATGACAACTTTTGAGAATGGATTAAATAAACCAGGTATACTTAAAAAACCAACAGATTTAGATGGTTAAATACTGAGCTGAATTACAGTAGTAGCCATTCAAATTTCCCCCACTTTCCTTGGCTGGTCCTTGGTTGGTCCTTGGCTGGTCTTTGTCTGGTCCTTGGCTGGTCTTTGTCAGGTCCTTGGCTGGTCTTTGTCAGGTCCTTGGCTGGTCCTTGGTTGGTCCTTGGTTGGTCCTTGGTTGGTCCTTGGCTGGTCCTTGGTTGGTCCTTGGCTGGTCCTTGGTTTGCCATTGGTTGGTCCTTGGCTGGTCCTTGGTTGGTCCTTGGTTGGTCCTTGGTTGGTCCTTGGCTGGTCCTTGGTTGGTCCTTGGCTGGTCCTTGGTTGGTCCTTGGCTGGTCCTTGGTTGGTCCTTGGCTGGTTAGTGGTTGGTCCTTGGCTGGTCTTTGTCTGGTCCTTGGCTGGTCCTTGGTTGGTCCTTGGTTGGTCCTTGGTTGGTCCTTGGCTGGTCCTTGGTTGGTCCTTGGTTGGTCCTTGGCTGGTCCTTGGTTGGTCCTTGGCTGGTCCTTGGTTGGTCCTTGGCTGGTTAGTGGTTGGTCCTTGGCTGGTCTTTGTCTGGTCCTTGGCTGGTCCTTGGTTGGTCCTTGGTTGGTCCTTGGTTGGTCCTTGGCTGGTCCTTGGTTGGTCCTTGGCTGGTCTTTGTCTGGTCCTTGGCTGGTCTTTGTCAGGTCCTTGGCTGGTCCTTGTCTGGTCCTTGGCTGGTCCTTGGCTGGTCCTTGTCTGGTCCTTGGCTGTTTCCTTGGTTGGTCCTTGGCTGGTCCCCTACAATTCCTTTTTAAACAATCTTTGTGCTAAAATATTCTTTCTGTCATGATTTGTGGACATAAAGATCTAAAGAGAAGCTTCATCTCCTGGTCAGACCCTATAATTCAGTGAAAGGGTCGAGTCAGAGTAAAAAAATATGCAAGAGGTGGTCACTCCAGAGGCAGCAAGTTGGAGGGGATTTTGCTGGGAGTTGCAGGGAAGTGGTCTGCCATTTGGCCAGCGTTCGACTGGGAAGGGACATTTTCAATGGCTGCTACTATATGTGAAAAGGACAAAGTTTGTTTTGAGAATCAGCCTGCTAAAGGAGCAAAAATTTTTCAGTGTTTGCAATCTTTATATCTGAGCTGTCTTATATATTTTTTATCCTGTGTAAGTTTTAGAAAATATATAATACATTTGGACTGGCATCTAATTATTTTAGTTAAGATGTTACTGCAGCTCCAACCTGTTAAAAAGGTGCATTAAACCCCAGTGTAACTGAATAATCTGAACTTCGAAAAACAGAAATATATTTTGTCCTGACTGTGGAAGCATTACTACACTCATTTGACTCGGTACAAAACAGATTTATTTATTTCACCATTATTTCCTAATTCATGGAAAGTCTAGTTCAGGGTCTGAACCTGAAAACAAAAAGAATCAATTTGGGTGAGTTCAAACCAACCTCTGCTCACAGGGACCGTCAGTCTGGTGCACTGTCCTCTCACCATTATCGACCAGCAGCAGGGGTTGTTTATCTCCTGCCATGCACCATGCTCTCCTCTCTGGCAGCTCGGCTGCTCTGGCACAGCTTCACAGCCTCACTCTTGGAAAGAGCCCCACCATCCCAGCACTCCTGGGTTGTGCTGAACTTTTGACCCCCTCCGTCTTGAAGACATGTGTCACAGCCATGTAATCCCCTAATCCTTTTCCACTTCAAATTTATCATAATAAAGAAAATTCCTGCTGCTGGCAGACAGGTACAGCCTTGATCCTGCTTCCGTTGTAAAGACATTCAAGCGTCTCTCAGAAAGAAGAGAGAATTTCAGCTTATGGCACACAGAAGCATGCTCAATAGTTAGCATCTCCACTCACCATCTGTTGTATCTGCTTCATATTGTCTGTGTGTAAAGTAAGCCCGTTTCAGCATGTAAAGCTGCGAGAACAGGCGGAGCTGAACGCACCAGAGCGAGTGACCGGCTAATCCCCTTAACACATGGTGCGGTGCCGGATCCAGCTTTAATTGATTCCCAAAAAACGATGGGCTAAATCTGCATGGGAAAGTGAAAGGTTTGAGCTCCTGTGCAGGCTAAAAAGCAGCAGCAGCTCCACTTTCCAGGTGCTGCACGTTTCAATACGTAATCAGAAGATAGGATCGTGCCTCTGCTGCACTGATCAGAAATTTGTTCCCATGCATCACATCATCGGCTGCTTTCCAAGCTGCCAATATTCTCAACTTGTGACTTTCAGAACGAAGTGATGTTTGACTTTCTCCCCCTCCTTCCTCCAGCTCCCATCATATATTTATAGAATGTTTTTTTGCAGGGATGGGCAGGCAGAAAAGGAGATTATGATGATTCCTGTGAGGACTGTCCTCTGAGCCAAACTCCCTCCTCCTCTCCTTCCTTTTGCACCCACACATCCCTCCTGGCTGTCAAAACTCCTCTCCTCGACATCTCAATTTGTAAACATCTGAAAACATTTCAGTCTCATGCTGTGACGTTCTCTCAGTAGATGCAACCAGATGCTACAAATGAAAGCGGCTAACAAATGTGCGCGCTCCGCCTTGATGTTTCCGTGCACACAGACAGTAGATTTATACATCTCTTTGAGGGAATGCTTGTGTGTCTTTTTGCTCTTTTGTTCTTGGCATTAATAGCAACTGATTGCAGGGAAGTTTTTAGATCTTTTCTCATGCTGGGATTTATCAGTTACATGAAAGTATCTGCTGTGACGTACTGCAGCGCTCATTCTGACCCAGTTACCATCTGAGACTCGGAGTCTGGGATCTGCCTCATGTAACATCCACGCAGTGAGGGAGGAAACCCAACTTCATCACTTCCTGTATGTCAGAAATCAAATGTTGTGTTTCTTTTTCATAAACAAATTCACACTATTGTGTCATGAATCATTTATCCTTTGAAGAAAAAATAAAACAGACTTTATTTATGTAACCAGTGAGGATGTTTCCACAGGGTGGGCCTTTGGAATGTGAAAGGAAGAGCGTTTACGTTTAAAATGTAAACACATTTGGAGGAAAGGTCCGGTCAGCAAGGAATAATCAATGGATCATTATTTATACCTTAAACTAATACGTTCGCAGTGATTTAATGAATTTAGCGTTAATCAGTAAAAGAATGAAAATAATCATTTTTCTAGCAATCACTGAGTCTGGGAGCGGCCATTTTTGCCCAAATATAGTAACCCCTCCCTCCTGCCATCTTCCAGCAGTGATGTCACGGTGCGGTAAGCATAGCGCCATTCTCCCCGCTTTACAAGCAAAATCAATGGGAACTACTAGACCCATCTGCCATCAACAACAATTATTGAAGATTTCCAGAGGACTTCACCATTGAAATTCACCAGAGCTATAGTGAAACTGACAATGCCCACGTGCATGGCAGCTGGATGCTGGAATACATCGGGTAAAAGTGAAAAAAAAGAGTTATTTCACCTTTCTGATTCCTGATCCTCCACGGACGGGTTGGTCGTTGGATCGCCAACTTGAAGAGGGAGGATTTGCCATCGAACTTCTGGCCAGAGAAAAAACACGTAATATGTAGCCAACATTTGGAAGAAGAATGTTTTCAAGATGACTTGGATAATAGCGCGTTGTGACAAACACCAGATACAGCACTGGGACTTGATCAAGAGCCGATACCGCACCGTGACGTCACAAACCAGTAGGTGGCAGTAGTGTTCTTTGATAAACATGGATGCCTCCAGTAAAGCACATTCACATGAAAATTACTCTGAATTAAAATTACTGATCATTTATTGAACAGGATGCGATAATTTCATATTTAAAGAACTTTCAGAATTTTGACTTCTAAATATGACTGGACCCGAAAAAAAAAAAAAATTAATCTGTTTCTTACCTATTAACATCTCTTATAACACCCAGCAAGTTTTTAGACAGTTTTACACCGACCTTCCCCTCTTGATCCCATGCTTTCTACCTTAGCTCTTTAGATTTATCCCAAAAAACATCCATTATGTCTAACTGCACGTTCACACAGTAGGCCTTAATGCTCAATTCCGATTTTTTTGTGAAATACGTTTTTGTTTTTGCATTGTTGGTCATATTTTCAAACATATGCAACCTGTATGTGATCTGTGACCTGTCTAAACTGCATTCATGCAGCATGCACGGTAGAGTACGCATGGCGTGCACTGTATTTAGGAAGTAAACATGGATGGTAGTGCTGGAAAGCATCTAGCGGTCTTTCCCAACCTTCAAAACGCAAAATTTTTAAGATGGTGAAAATAACAACTGCTCTCCGAATTATCATCCACCATGGTTGTTGTTTTTCCCACCGCTTCTGCATAACAAGAGGCAGAATAGTGACCTTTGTTGAGTATTAATGACGTTCAGGTCGGATGAATGCGACCTGGCCATTTAGACGCAGGTCGCATCTGAAAAGATCAGATCAGAATGGATTCAGGACCACATAGTCAAGTGGCCTGGGTCGCTTTGGAAAAAATCCAATCTATGTTTTTCAGACAGTCATGAAAAGATCAGACACAGGTTGTATATGGCCAAAAAATTCTGATTTAGGTAACTTCAGGTTGCTGTGTGAACAAAGCCTCACTTTCAAAACTTTTTTAGCTGGGGGGGGTGGTTGCGCCGGCTGCGGTCTGCTCTTCTTGCGGTCGGGCGCCGGGCGGCTTTTCTGCTCTTGGGTTATTTCTGTGCACGGTGTGTTGCGTTGCGTGCTGTTGGCATCGGTCTTGGTGGGGTGGGGCTGCGCTTTTGGCCTGGGGGGCGTTTTGGGGGGTTTCCGCGGCACTCGGGGCCGGTTCGCGGCGGATGCGCGTGGGCCCCGGCTGTGGGCGTGGCCGCCTGTGTGTTTTTCCTGGGTGGTGCGGTCGCGTTGGGTGTTGCGGCCGGTCGCCGGGGCTTGCTGCCGGGGGGCAGGGCGTGTTTCGGTGCGCTGTGGGGCCGGGGCGTTTCGGTCGGTGCCGTGGGGGGGCCGATGTTCGGTGGCCGGCCCTACAGTACTTCAGGGCTGTCTCTCCTCCTCCCTTGGTGGGGGTCTGATTTCCGGGGCTGGCCCCTCCTTGGTGCCTTCGCTCTTGGGGTCCCTTTGGGCTTCTGGGGCTTTGGGTCTCCCAGCGCTGGACTCAGTGCTCTGGGGGGGGGTGCCTCTTCAGCTCTCCTCAACCTCTATGGAGCATTTTTTTCTAAGGATAAACTTTACATGCACAAGTTCACCCTCACAAACAATTACAGGTGCTTGGCTCCAGGTACTCAGAGATTCACTTCCATACAGAAAGCCCACATTCATATCTTCACAGAGTACATGTCAGACTTAATAATATTACTTTAGCGATAGTTTCAAGGTGTTGCTTTATTGTATATCTCGTACCGTGTCATTTGGTTGTGCTGTTCTTTTTTCATCTCGTTACAGGTGATGAAGCACACTGAAAATGTTTTGTCATTGTCTCCTTTCTCTCTCTTTTTTCTTTCATCTTGTCTCTTTTTTTTCTCTCTTTTTTCCTTTTCTCCTACTGTTTTTCTGTTCTATTTACATTGCAGTGTCCATATAAACTGTAAAACTACTTGCATAATTATAATAAAGCAATTTATATGCATGAAACAAGTGGAGCAGTATGGCAATTGCCATACCGCTACACTTGTGAAAGTAAAATCTGTTGGGCTCTTTTTGGCATCAAGACAATTATTCCTATTGCCACATTGCCAGACAGGACACTGAGAGAAAAAAAACAAAGAAAAAAAAACTTTTTTTAAACTTCTAAAGATTTTTTTGTCTAAAAAAATCCAAAATCGTTTTCACTAAAGTTGGTATTGTTATTTTCTTATGTCTTAATCAGGATCCCTCTACTGGCCAGCCGCCACTGACTCATATAGTAATAAGAGTTACAACAGTTGCAAAATAACTCGTATAAAGAGTTGTTCATGTATGAATGAAATTGAATCCAAAACACGGTTGATTTAAAGGAAACTAAAATATAAAAGAGAGGGTAACACATGCTGTGCAGAAAAAATTCTATCAAAAATAGATATAAAAAGGTCTAAATATTTTATCAGAAGGCAATTTGGAATAAAATCCCTTATTAGCAGCTGATGATATGCAGTAATGTTAATAACCCATTAGGGGTAAGTCATGCATAAAGGTTTGTTTTTTCTATACTGAGGGCTAATATAAATTTATTCCTCTGTCTGTTTCGCAGGATAGACTTTAATCCTGCTTTCATTCAGTTATTTGCACCATGTGGCTCAGAAAAAGCAGCTGATCTTGGCATTTGCTAACTCTTTCTGTCGATGCTTTATCCAACATATTCCAGACCCCAGCGGCCTCTGATGTGTTTCACTTCTGCTAAAGTGCTTCTTGAGATGTTTGCTCCTTGAAGAGGAGATATGAAAGAACAATTTCATCAAATGTTACCTTTGTAGAAAGTAACTAATCTTTTTAATCCCCCTGTCAGATCGCCCTTTAAATAGAATGACAAATATATTGGGTGGATTAAGAGGTAGAAAAGGGCAGCCTCCTCTCCTCAGAATAAACATTGTATAAGTGCAGGGAGCATCAAAGCTGGAGTGCGCTGATAAAACCGGCTGTCCTTGGCCTGAACCGACGTCGCTGTGGATTTCTGAAGGCTGCATGTTCCTGCTCGGCTCGCAATCTTTGAGCAATTCTTAATAATTCAGTTTGTGGGAAAGATGAAGTCCCTTTGGCATCCGAGCAGCACTGTAAAATGAGGAAAAAGTTGGAAATACATTGAAAACAGCACAGAGCTAAAACTATTTTTTTTTCAACCCATTTGTACTGCAAACTTATGAAAGCAGTGTTTGTGTTTGCTGAGTCTAAGTAGCCTGATTTCATTTGTTGAATCTGAGTTTTTCAGCATGACAAATAGGATGACAATAAATGATTTAAACATTTTTACACCTGTAATAAATTATAGATTTAACATATGCTTCAACAGTCTTGTCTAACCGGAGACATCTGACCCCATTTTTTTGTAAGAAATTAACAACTTTTTACTTATTTCTAGATTGGTTTTGGAGACTTACCCACCAAGTGTCATGATTTTATACAAAAAACCAATAAAGAGAGACCAGGGTAAAGTTTAACAGGTTTAATGAGAAGATTTTGATGAATCCAGTGTTTCTCTGAACACTGCTCAACCGGAAGTTTCCAGAAAATGGTTGATTCTTTGACTCCAGTCGGTGTGTGGGTGTTCCAGTGTTAGTCTCATTCGATGGAGGGCGGACAGGGTTTACCCAGAATGGGGTTGTTTGTAGGTGAAGGGAGAAGCTGACTGCCACTTAGATTTCCTGCGGTACTTGAACGGGTTGTTGTGGAGATGAATCCCCTGCTCAGAGAGAAGCCCCAGACATTCCTTGGGGAAATGGGTTGATCAGAATCACACCCTTAAATCCTCAACTCAGCTTGATTCTCAGAAGATCCTTCCAGGGGAGAGAAGGTCCGAAACATCCAGTTGAAGGATGACTTCCCAAAACTGGCAAACACTCTGGCGTCGAGGTAGTGGCAGTCAGCAGCTTAAGAGCGCTCCGTTAACGAGGTAACCCTCCGCAGGTGTGTGAGGAGGCGAACCAGGACCAGGCGCCTCCTGTTGGAGGAAGGGAGACAAACACACAAAACACAAACCACACAGACTGGAGACCTAACACCAAGTTTCCTGAGGGCTTTTCTCTGCTGTTATTTTAAAAGAAATATTTTCCTCTGAATATGTCTTTTTGATTAATTGTGATTTATGTGGGTGGGTCCAGCCATTAACAGAGACATTTCACTGGACAACAGACTAGTAAAACACTTTGATCAGCTTCATTGTATCCAGTCTCCATTCTAGGTCAAGCCCCTGTCACACCTTGCGATTCAGACCAGCGTCTGCCTGACGTACGGAAAATCTGGTAAAAACGCTGGCATATGTTGGATAAGTTATGCGTAAGTTTTTTATAAGTTATGAGCACGCCAAAGTATGCTGAACCTAACTGACATACGGCAAATACGTCAAGAAGTTTTGACCATGCTCAAAATTTCTCGAGAGGTTTGGAAGGTTTGAGGCACTAAACAGCACTCCAGCAGAAAGCTGTTCCACATCGGGGAGATGAGGCACTCGACCTGGACGTAGCTGAAGTGAGGAAGACTCTGAGGAGAATCAACCCAAGGAAGGCCCCAGGGCCTGATAACATACCTGGACAGGTGTTCAAGGAGTGTGCAGATCAGCTGGCTGGTGTCCTCACAGACATCTTTAACACCTCGCTGGACAATCCATAGTGCCAGCATGCTTCAAGTCTGCCACCATCATGCAGGTTCCAAAGAAGCCTCAGGTCACCTCATTCTAGGACTATCGGTGTTGGGATCCTCAGGCTTGCCCACCAGAGGGCGCCGAGGATCCTCTTCTGCTCTTTGTCGTTTTTCTGTTAGGACTGGAGTTACTGTTGGGATCTGGAGCTTTACCACCTTCCTCCAGCAGAGTGCGCCGTGGGTCTCCTGGTGCTGGAGTCTTCCAGCACACCTGAGACGCATCTACTCATCAGGAGACCTTCCCTTTATAAACACCTGCCAGACCTTGCTTCTACGCCGCAGTGTTGATCTTAGTTTGTTTAGCAACCTGAGCCTCTGTTACTGAAAGAATCTTAGTTGTCTCTAGTGAGAGATCAGATTCTAACTCTCCTTTGTTTGTGCCTCACAGGAAACCTGTCGCTAGTCTGAAGCTCTGGGTGAGCTGCCTCACTGGAAACCTTTCTCTGGCCTGAAGCTCTGGGAGAGCTGCCTCACTGGAAACCTTTCTCTGGCCTGAAGCTCTGGGAGAGCTGCCTCACAGGAAACCTGTCTCTGGCCTGAAGCTCTGGGAGAGCTGCCTCACTGGAAACCTGTCTCCAGCCTGAAGCTCTGGGTGAGCTTAACCTGCTAATCAGCCCTGGTGAGCCAACCTGAAGATTCCTATGTGGAATTAACCTGAAGACTCCTATGTGGAGTTTACCTGAAGATTCCTAAGTGGAGTCAATCTGAAGATTTCCTATGTGGATATCCCCTGCTGTTCTCTGTAATGAGCTGGAAGCTCAGATCAAGGTCTGTTATGCTAAGTCTGAAGCTAGACACTTAGCTCCTCATGAACTCTGCTAACCAACAGTCTCTGGTCCCAGTCAAGACTTCAGTGAACCAGCCCCAACCAGTTTCTGATCCAGTCCTTAATCGTGTGTTTTTTGTGAAACCTCAATAAACCTTTGAACTTTTTCCCTGCCTCCTCCGTGTGTGTTCTGCATATGGGCTTGCATCTCTGACCCATCATGACAATCGGCCTGTCCCACTGAATCCAATCATGATGAAGTGCGTCGAAAGGCTGATTAAAGAACACACCATCTCCAGCAGGAGTCTTTTCCAGGCCAAGGACAAACAAACCGATGGCAAATGGAGCAGGGACCTGCTAATTTTATATATTGTATGAAATTGTTTATATCAATCTGATCCTATAGTCACTCTATTACAGATGGAGTAATGTAATAAAAGTAATTTCTCCCTGGGATTGTTAAAGTATTTCTGATTCCTGGTTGATGGGACAGGTGTTGTGAATGAAACGGTGCCCAGCTTGAAAGAGCTCCTGTGTGTCTCTGAAAGTGAGCATTGATGACTGAAAGACATCTTCTGCCTCCATTTATCTGTTTACTGCAGTGTGTTGAATTCATGTTAATGTGGATTTAAAGACATTTCAATTTGTGGAAAAAATTGCAGGGGGAACATAAAAAAAAAGTCTAATCAACTGAAACTTTTGCAACCCCTATTCAGTACCTTCATGGACCCCCTAGGGTTCATGGACACCATGTTGAAGACCTCAGGTCTACAGTAACCCCCCAACCTTTGATTTTCAATTCAATTCAATTCTTTTATTAAGGGATAGCCCCTTGAGATGATCCATCTCGTTTTCGAGGGGGTCCCAAGAACAACAGAGACAAACAATACACACAGTCACACATCCATACCAAAGCTCTTCATCACTACAAGCTAAACAGTCCAACATCTCTACACAAATATATTTATGCAGGTAAACAAACAAATAGAAAATATATGTATCTATATATATAGAACACTAAGCAGACATAAAATAAGAATAAAAGACAAGTAAAGAACTCAGGAGAAAACCCACAATTGGAAAATCAGTTAAATAAATAAAAAAGATAAGAAGGAAAAATAAGCATGTATATATGCGCAACCGCACAGATGAATATAGGTACAGCAGCAGGTACGTAACTTTTTGTTTTGTTTTGTATTAAGGACCACGGCCAGGAAAGCAGGTGCACTGGTCACTTGAATGCAGAAAACTTAATAAGGATGATTTAAAGTGAGGAAAAGATGAAATTGATCTCAATGATCTGGGTAAGCTATTCCAGTCAGAAGGGGCTTTAAATCTGAAGGCACGTCTTCCTATTTCTTTAGATATGCTTGGAACAGAAAAGAACAAATGATCAAGATGTCTAAGTCCATAAGTAGACCTATATGGATTCAAATGGTTTTGTAAATAGGATGGATAATTAAAGAAAAAACATTTATAAATAAACTGAAACCAGTGTAACTGCCGTCTAGTCTTAGGTGATAAGAGGTTAAGTTGCTGATACATGTGACAATGGTGGGTAAGGTATGGGCATCTCAACACAAATCGACAGAGATTGTTGAAAACAACATTTAGAGATTTAAGGTGTGATTCTGTTGTATTCATATACACAATGTCAGCGTAATCGAGGATTGGAAATAAAAGCTGTGTTACAATTCGTAATCTGATCTGTTGAGTGAAACAATTTATAGAGCGATATAAGAGTCTAAGATTGAAATTAATTTTCTTGACAACGGAGTCAATATGTGACTTGAAGGAAAGATTGGAGTCAAGCAGTAGGCCCAAATATTTAAATTCTTCCACATTCTCCATAAGAGTATCATCCAGAAACCTTATTGATAGAGTATGATCTTGCTTAAAACGGGTTGTCCTGTTGTCAAAAAGCATACTGTAAGACTTAGTCTTATTAAGTATGAGCCCATTAGCTGGAAGCCACTTCTGAATATCATCAAAGTCTGATTGCAATGAAGACTCAATCAAACTAATGTCAGGTTTAGCAGAGTAAATAACTGTATCGTCAGCATACAGCAGGATATTACAGTTTGAGCATACTTTTGGAAGGTCATTTATGAATATAGAGAACAACAGAGGGCCTAAGCATGAACCTTGCGGAACCCCATTTTCCATAACTGTGTACTGAGAAAGACAGCCATTGAAAGCCACAGACTGACGTCTTAAATGAAGATAAGAATTAAACCAGAAAAGTGACTGCTTACACAGACCGATACCATGCAGTTTGTAAGAAGTAAATAGTGATTGACCAAATCAAAAGCCTTGGTGAGATCTATAAATATTGCTCCAGTAGGCATGTTATTGTCTAAGGAGGATGTAACATCATTGACAAACTTTGTAAGGGCAGTAGTGGTAGAGTAGTTTGGTCTGAAACCTGATTGCATCTCAGAAAGGACAGAGAAGTCATTGACATATTTAAACAATCGCTTAAAAATAATTTTTTCAAATATTTTTGCCACAGTATTAATAATTGAAATTGGTCTATAGTTATTTGGGTCAAGTGGATCACCACTTTTATGTATAGGTGTTACTCTAGCATACTTCCACATGGCTGGAACTTTAGATGTGGATATGGATAAATTAAATAGATAGCATAGTGGAAATGCCAGGATGTGAGAGGTAATCTTAATAAACTTAATTTCCAGACCATCAGGACCAGCACTACCAGATTTAGTATCAGAGATAGCCTGTTGCACTTCAGTAGGAGTTATTGTAGTTAGTGTAAAAGAAGTATTGGCTACTGATGAATTTACAAGATTGGAATGGAATAGATTAGATGGGGATAATTTGCTTACAGAGGAAAAATGTTGGTTAAATGCATCAGCCACAGTAGCAGGGTCACTACTAATTTTATCATTTACACGAAGCGATAGAGGAGAATTCGCAGCAGGTTTATTCAATAAGCTGTTAAGTTTTTTCCAAAATTGTTTTGGACTAGTGGAGTCATTAGACAACGCTGTCTTATAGTAATTTGACTTTGCATTCCTTGTTTTCACAGTACAGATATTACGTAATCTCTTATATTCGATCCCATCAACCATAGCTTTTGTTGATTGGTAACGCTTCAAGGCCTTATCCCTTTCCTTAAAAAGATGCAACAGGTCACCATCAATCCATGGAAGATGCCTACCCTTGACTTTCACCGATACCCATGGTGCATGCTTGTCAATCACATTGTGTACCTCAGTATGAAAAAAAAGTCCAAGCATCCTCAACATAAGGAATAAGTTCTAACCTAGACCAATTGATATTTAGCAAATCATTAATAAAGGAATCTTCAGAAAAGTTTTTATGTTGTCTTACTTTAATTATTTTAGATGGCAATCGTGGCAGTCTTATTTTCCATACACAGAAGATAACCGAGTGGTCACTGAAGCAATCTGATAAAACACCAGAATCAGTTATTCTGTTGGGATGAGTGACCAATATCCAGTCTAAGAGAGATCTGGAACTCCCAGCCACTCTTATGGGTTCCTGTATGAACTGAGTGAGATGCAGGCTTTCCAATAAACTCTTCTCCTTAGCTGAAGACCTGTCGAGCCAGTTTCGGTTAAAATCACCCAGAACAATAAGTTCATCAGAACAATTAAGTGAATTAATAGTGGCAAGAATATTATTAATAGATTCGGAAGGAGAGTTAGGAGGCCTGTAGATATTTCCAATAATCAGTTGTTTATGATCAAAACGTAGTCTCACAAAGAGGCACTCAAAGTGCAATGGGCTTTCATTTGGACTAACTACCTCTGAGGTCAAAGTAGAAGATATATAGGTAGCAACACCTCCACCACGACTGCCTCTATCTGCTCGATATAGGGTGTAACCCTCTAGGCTTATTTCAGCATCACATATTTTATTCTGTAACCAAGTTTCAGAAACAGTAATGACAGCAGGTTTGTTATAAGAAAGCCAAGCTCTTAGGAGATCAATTTTGTGAGGTAAGCTCCTGATATTTAAGTGAATGATAAATAAACCTTTACCCATATTCAAATAGAACCGAATAAGAGAGAGCAGGACACAGCGTAGGATAGAAGAGCCACACACACATACACACACATTTCACCACACACACACAAACACACATATATGGCCTTGACCGAAAAAGAAAGTAGACTATCTGCCAGCATACACAAAATATTATGATTATTCTTTTACTTCTTAATTTCCCATTAAGTCCACAAAAGGCAGCATCTATCATAACTAAAACAGAGAAAGGCCCGTTGTAGGGCGCACCAAAACAGCACATAGATGTGCAATCCAATAATAGGCCAACAGAGGGCTGCTTATCATACCAAATGCAAAGTATCTCAGTTTTGAGCAAAGGGACAATTAAGGAGTGTCTTTCACGAGTATTCAATTTTCCATATCATTCATAGCCTTCAAAAAAAAAAAAAAAAAAAAAAAAAGAAACAGAAGAAGGGGAAAAAAGGTATGAAACAATTGCAGCATCTTCTGAACTTATATACAATAGGCTAAACTCAAAGTTGAGTCAGTCAGCATTTCCAATTTTCTGCAGAAACTGAAGCGCAGCGTTGGGTGTTTTAAACTGCACAGGTTTCCCATTGATATCGACTACAAGTATAGCAGGGAAAGTCATGTGATAATCCAGTTTACGTTGCTTAAGCTGTTTTTTAATGTCATCGAATTCACGCCGTTTGTTGATCACAGTCGCACTGAAGTCGGGAAATATATGAATCCGCTCACCATTGTACACAAGTTGTTGCTTTTCTCGGGCCAGTCGAAGGACTTTCTCTCTGTCCTGAAGACTGAGAAATCTCACCATGATCACTCTTGGCTTGACGTTGTCCTGTGTTTGCTGTGTTGGATGGCGATTTGCCCCCTTCTTTGCTTGCTGCGCCTCGGAGCGCTGCGCCTTCACCTTGAGTTGCTGTTGCGCAGGGGAGCGATGGGCCTTCTCAATGGCCGGGGGTGTAGGGAAGTTTTCACTCCCGAGGAGGTGAACAATCAGGTTGGAGATAAATCCACGAGTATCCTTTCCCTCCGATTTTTCCGGAACGTGGACAAAGCGAAGATTGTAAGCCCGGCTTCGGTTTTCGATATCATCCAGCTTGGCGCGCAGGTATGCGTTTTCCTTTTCTAATACTTCCATTCGTTTCCCATAATCAGAGATGTTGTCCTCGTTGCTGCTGACTCTCTGCTCAAGCTGCAAGACATGCTCTCCTAGATTTGAGAGCGAGAGCTTTATTGTTTCCAAGTTACTCTGGACGGTGTCCATTCTTGCATCAAAATGAAGCACCATTTCGGACTTTAATTGCTGGAGCGCGTCCAGGAGAACTTCATTTGCACCTGACTGCATCTTAGGGCTTGCTAAAGCGTCAGAACGTTTCTTGAAACAAAAAAGTCGGCTGCAATTTTCATATAACTTTAAGTTCTACAACATGTTTCAGTAATTAGAGATAATTGAAGGCCATGTCTTTCGAAAAAAGTTTGTTTGGCAGAGCAGTCTGCAACACAAAACACTCAAGCAGCCGCCATCTTTCCTTTGATCCATTCCAGTTCGCCTTCCATGTTCTGGAAACCGCTCCACTGAGGACGCCATCTCTGCTGCTCTCCACCTGTGTAATAATGGGCTTTAAAGATCTGACCTACATGCAGAGAACCACTCAGAGACCAAGGGTAAAAGTTTAACAGGTTTATTGTAGGTAAGCAAACACTGATGGAGATTGAAACTCTGTGGGGAAACAATGCTGGAACTCAACGGACTGATGAACCTGAACCGAAAACTTTAAAGGGGCGATCACAGTGATCAGTTCAGGGACAGTGGGAAAATTGACTGAGGCTTGAATATTACTGGAGAGGCACTCACTTTTGGGGGACTCTTGGTTTATCCTTGAATCCAGTTTCTGGGGGTTTAATCTAGAGAAGAGGGAACTCATTGGAGAGGAGTGGACTGTTACTTGGTTTTCCAGGAGTGGACTTGAACGGATTATGTGGAGGTTTTCCCCTTGCCAAAACTGAGATTAGCAGTGAGACTCAGTAAATCCTTCCAGGGGTAGAAGGCCCAGGCTGATCCAGTAACACAGGAAGTCTTCCTGCTGAAGAACAAATACAAAAAACAAGTTCAGACTCAGATAAACAAGGCTAAGGTTAGACTCTGCTAATCTCAGTTTGGCTAGAGTACCCAATACTGGCAAACACTCTGGCCCAGAGGTGGTGACAGCCCGCTGCTCAAGTACTCCTCTGGTAATGACCCAACGAGCCGCAGGTGTGCAGGGAGGCCCAACGAGAATAGGGCACCGCCGTGTGGTGGAGAGAGGAAAACACAAAAAACAACCCACACAAACAGGAATCCTAACAACCTGAGCTTGGCACACCTGGAGGAGAAGAACACCCACGTGTGGATGCTGTTCCTGGACTTCAGCTCAGTCCACATTATTGTTCTTGGAAACATTCAGGTAGTTCTGAGTCACCTATCTTGATGTCGTATTTTCCTGGAATTTAGGGTTGGAAATCTATCACTTGTCCTTCTAGGGAGATTTCAAAACTGTTATGATCTTCCTCTTCAAAAGAAAGAGTAAATAACTGGAACTGGATCCACTCATGAAGATTGCATGTTTTTATCATAATTGCACAGGTCTGTTATTGTATTGTGATGGATCTGTAGTGACATTATGTATTAGATCCAGCATGAGCAATGCCCTGTCAGATCCCACCTGTGATACAGAGGACTCAACAAAGCAAATAGTTTTCAATATATCACATTACCAGAAAACAATTGAATATAACATTGTTGTCCTGCAAACCATAAGTTTAAGATTTAAAGGAATTGGCACATTTATTTTGTGAAAGGGCAATTCAAGGTCTTCATTGTTTGATTGTTGTCTTAACATAGGTAAGAGCTTGATCCTTCGAGTGAATATTTTCTTTTTTACAGCAGAAATGCAACTAATTTATGATTGCTATTAGGATTAGTGAATAAAACTGAGCCCCTCCCCAGATTCCAGTGTCATAAACGGGGCAGATGGACCAGTTTTCTAAGGTGAGACAGTCAGTAGGAAAGTTCCAAACATTTATTAAAATAAAAACAGAAACAGACAGAACAGAGGTGTGGAGCTGCTGTGGACCTGCAGACCTGCATTGACTGCTGGAGGGGGGCGGGGCACCGCCTGATCACTGACACTCTGGAGGGAGAAACACAGGTAATTGACCACGATCATCTGACAGGAGATGATTATCAGAGAGAGTCACTTACCTGGTTAAACAGTTCAGTCCGTCCTCTCAATCACATGTAGGATCAGACAATGCACTGCCAACGAGATGCTGCTCTGAGCCGTCCAGATGCAGCAACCCCAGTGAGCAGTAAGGACTCCTATCCAGGGCAGGGATTCAGATCAGACTGGAGTAGTGCTGGAATCCAGGAGTCCGCAGTCTGGTTAGGGGTTCCGATCACAGGAATGGACAGCTCCAGGTTCCAGGGACCCACAGAGCATGAAGGTAGGTTCAGAGTCAGACGGGTCCAGAAGTGTGCCCAGACAGACACGCACAGATTCAGACAGGCAGAATCTAGTGGTTGTCCAAGGATGTTCAGGCGAACAGATCAGACAGGGACAGACATGGCCAGTGGATGAGAAGGGAACGGAATCAGGAAATCAGAATCACTAGGAAACGCTGAAACACTCTCACTACTGGTTAGAGGATAAACTCACCTGACAAAACTGGCTTGAAAATAATCTCCTAACTGGGAAGGGGACATGAACCTCGAAATAAACAAAGCAGAACCTAAAGACTTGAAATCGGAACAAAACAATGATCTGCCCTGATAGCTGGAACTGAGCCCAATGTAAAGGAGCACCAGCAGGTGGATGAAAAAAGTGACAATTAGGAGCCGGTCAGATTTAAGCAGGTGAAAGGCATGAATAATTAAGGTGAGCTATCAGGGCTGATCATGACATCCATATCTGGATCAAAATTATTTCTTTGTCTTTTGAAATCCACTGTATGGGAGAGAAAAAAAAGTTTGTTGGAGATAAGATAATTTCAGTGTCTAAGGCCTGTAGAAATGATAATTTTCCTGCAACATTTTGTCACTGCACTTTCAGAAATGCAAATATCTTAAGAGCAGTACTGAATGAAATTTCGTTTTGTGTACACTCTGTGTGTAGAAAATGATAATACAGGCAAATATGGGTAGAGAAATGTACAGCTGTAGTGGCACTGGTGTGTCACAAACTGCTGAACTCCCCTGACTGCAGTTGGTCTCCAAAGCTTTTTATTCAGTCAGACCGCAAAGTGCAGTCAGGTTATAGTATTACTGGCAAAAAGTCTTTGGATAGTTGTTAGTAGAAGGAGTAATATGAAGACTGAGAAGTAGTTTTCATGAAATAGAATGCTAACATCAGATAAATATGAAAAGATTAATTAATATAATAAGAGAAATATCTATTTGGTATTCTGAGTTAGTTTATTCTTTTTTATTGCATTTATTTGCACAATGAAATTAACCATCGTATCTGTCTAACAGAGAAAAACATATTAGTGTTGGGATCTGGAGAAGTTCCACCTTTCTCCAGCAGAGTCCGCCGTGGATCCTCCTGAGCTGAGCCTTCGACACACCTGAGGCGCATCTCATCATCAGAGGATCCACAGTATATAACCTGCCTTCAGACCTTGCCTCAACGCCGCAGTGTTTATCCAGTTTGGTTAGCACCTGAGCCTAGCTTCTTCTGAGAACCTTTGTTGCTCCTGATTCCTGATTGGATTCTAATCCCTCTTTGTCTCTGCTTTCAGGAATCCAGTTTTTTTCCTTGTAAGCTCTGGATGAGCTAAACCTGCCGAGCCAGCCCTCTGAGCCAAACCTGAAGACCCTTCTTTGGATTCTCATGCAGCTCATGACTAAGAGCTGGAAACCCAAAGCCAAGGTCTGCCCTCACGCTAGAAGTAAGACGCTGAAGCGGTTATTGGACTCTGCTGAACTAAACAGTCTCTGGACCCAACAGCTCCTCTCTCAAAGCCAAACCCGGACACCTCAAGGTATAAATTTGAAACTCTCAAACTCAGACTCATCTGCTCCCAAGCTAACTGAACTGTCATCCTCACAGACTCTAGTGAAACTGCCCCCAGGCCTGAACCAGTTCCTGTGTTTATTCCATGTGCTTGTGCTCAATAAAACTTGTTAAACTTTTCATCTGTTTCCGTGGTGTTCTGCATACTGGGCTTTTCTGAAACCCATCATGACAGAACACTGCAGCCACACACAAGGCCCAGCAGATCACCTCCGTCGTCAGTTGGAGGAGCAAGATGCTCAAATCCAGGGAAACTCAAACCCTCCGTGAGTTGCATTGCATAGTTAATCACCATAATCAGATGCTTCAGAGCTATGCTAACTACATGAGCAGTGCTAATGCCACGCCGGCAGCACAACCATTTCCGGGTCCAGTTCCACCTCCGAGGTCACCGGCGGTGACATCATCACCCGAGTTCCGCCCTAGTCTTCCTGAGAAATTTTCAGGTAATATGAAGGACTGTAAAGGATTTTTGTTTCAATGTCGTTTAATTTTCCAAAACTCTCCGGGCAGTTTCCCAACTGATCAAAAGAAAATAACTTTTATTCTGTCCCAACTGACTGGAAGAGCCCTTGAGTGGGCTGAGGCAAGGTTTGCCTCCGAAGAAAGCCTCAGCTGTCATTACACAGATTTTGTTTCTGAATTCTCTCAAGTATTTAACCAAGAAACTGATCAAACCATTGACTCTCGTGCTCTTTTGAACCTAAAACAGGGAAATTCTTCTGTAGCGGATTTCTCCATTAACTTCCGGGTCAAAGCCGCAGCTTCCGGATGGAATCAAATTGCTCTAAAAAGTGCTTATTTCATGGCTTTAAACGAAAGCATCAAGGATGAACTAGCAACCCTCGACGAAGCTGCAACACTTGAAGAATTAATCCGCCTGACAATTAGGCTGGATAACAGGATCCAAGCTAGAAACAGCTCCAAATTAAAGAATCAAGGTTCTTTTGTCTCTGCCCCTGCTTCTAATAAAGTAATTGTTTTTTCTGCTCCCACAGAGCTCGTTGCCGAGCCGAGGTCTAAGACCCAGTCTCTCCCTTTGCCAGTTCAGGCCTCGGATCAGAATCTAACACTATCTGCCTTCATTGATTCAGGCTGTGAACAGAATTTGATTGACTCCAACTTGGTTCAGCAGCTACAAATTGAAACCATTCCTCTAAACCAGCCACTCTGTGTCTCCGCTATTGATGGGAAGAGTTACCCACCAAACGCAACCCCTCGAGCTGTTAATCTCAGGTAACCATCGTGAAACCTTAACATTTTTTGTTCTTCCCTCTGCATGTTCTCCTCTGGTGCTTGGTTTTGAGTGGCTGGAACGACATAACCCCCATATTAACTGGAAAGATCGCCATATTGAATCTTGGTCGACCTCTTGTCATGAAACATGCCTCAGTTCGGCAGCTCCCACTGTGAGGTCTCCTAGAGGTTGGGGGGAAATGGACTCTCCTGACCTTACTTCTGTCCCTTCCGAGTACCATGATCTAGCTCCCGTCTTCAGTAAGGTCAGTGCTACGTCCCTTCCACCTCACAGACCATATGATTGTGCGATTGAACTATTACCAGGAGCTCCCCGACCCAGCAGTAGACTATACAATATTTCCAAACCAGAACGTGAGACAATGGAGAAATATATTAACGAGTCATTAGCTGCTGGGATAATCCGTCCCTCTTCTTCTCTGCTGGGTGCTGGTTTCTTTTTTGTTGGCAAAAAGGATGGTTCACTAAGACCTTGTATCGACTACAGAGGCCTGAACCAAATAACTGTTAAGAATAAGTATCCACTTCCATTGCTAGCATCAGCCTTCGAACCAGTACAAGGGGCTACTGTCTTTACTAAGCTCAACTTAAGGAACGCTTATCACCTTCTCAGGATAAGAGATGGAGATGAATGGAAGACAGCCTTCAAGACTCCCTTAGGCCAGTTTGAATATCTAGTCATGCCTTTTGGTCTCACTAACGCCCCTGCATGCTTTCAAGCCTTGGTAAACGATGTTCTCAGAGACTTTTTAAAGGTATTTGTTTTCATCTACATCGATGACATCCTGATTTATTCTAAAGATCTTTCTGAACATAAGAAACATGTCCGCCTGGTCCTGCAAAGATTATTAGAAAACAAACTTTTTGTCAAAGCCGAAAAATGCGAGTTTCATCAACAATCAGTCACCTTTTTGGGTTTTGTGCTCGAGGGCGGGCAGGTTAAGCCTTCTGAAGAAAAGATAAAAGCAGTTTTGGAGTGGCCGGTACCTAAAAACCGTAAACAGCTGCAGAGATTCATGGGTTTCGCCAATTTCTACCGAAGATTTATCAGGAATTACAGTCAGACAGCTCTTCCTCTAACTTCTCTAACTTCAGTCAACAAGACCTTCCAGTGGACCCCCGAAGCACAAAATGCATTTGACAAACTTAAGACTTTGTTTTCCAGAGCCCCTGTGTTAATCCAGCCCAATCCAACCAAGCAATTCATCCTTGAAGTGGACGCTTCCGACTCTGGTGTAGGAGCAGTATTATCCCAAAGACTCGACACAGATCAAAGAGTTCACCCATGTGCCTTCTTTTCTCGTAGACTTTCCCCTGCTGAGCAAAACTACGACGTTGGTGACCGCGTACTCTTGGCCATCAAACTGGCATTGGAGGAGTGGAGACACTGGCTTGGGGGCTGAGCACCCGGTTCTTGTATGGACTGATCACAAGAACCTAGCCTACATCCAGTCTACCAAACAAGCCAATCCTCATCAGTCAAGGTGGTCTCTTTTCTTCTCTCGCTTCAATCTTATAAACTCTTACAGACCCGGATCCAAGAACATCAAACCCGATTCTCTCTCTCGTCTTTATTCCGTTGATCAATCCGAGACGCCTGAACCTGTCCTTCCCGCTTCCTGCACTGTTGGAGTGGTTACCTGGGTGATCACCGATCTTATTAACTCTGCCCTGGCTTCTGAACCTGACCCAGGTAACGGTCCTCCAAACCGAACTTATGTCCCTTCTTCTGTCAGATCTCGCCTAATCCAGTGGATGCATACAGCCAAATTTTCCGCTCATCCGGGGGTGAGCAGAACCATCGCCTTAATCTCTAGACGTTTCTGGTGGCCTACCCTGCACAAGGATGTCAAGGAATATGTTTTGGCTTGTTCTACCTGCGCCAGAAATAAGACCTCACATCAACCACCCTCAGGTCTGTTGCATCCTCTTCCTGTTCCCACGCGTCGATGGTCTCACATCGCTATTGATTTCGTCACTGGTCTTCCCATCTCCCGAGGTATGTCCACAATTTTTACCATCGTCGACCGATTTTCAAAGTCTTGCCATCTGATCCCCCTCAGGAAACTTCCCACGGCCTTTCAAACCGCCCAGCTCCTGGTTAAACACATCTTTCATCTTCATGGAATCCCTCAAGAAATTCTCTCGGCCCGTGGACCCCAGTTCGTTTCTCAAGTCTGGAAGGCTTTCTGTTCAGCACTCAACTGTAAGTCTTCACTCACCTCAGGTTATCATCCACAGTCTAACGGTCAAACCGAAAGAATGAACCAGCAGCTCGAATCTACCCTTCGTTGTCTCACTTCAAATAACCCCACCGACTGGAGCCAATACATCACATGGATTGAATACGCCCACAACTCTCTCAAGTCAGCTTCCACCGGCCAGTCACCATTTCAGGTTAGTCTTGGTTATCAACCTCCACTTTTTCCTGCAGACGAGAGAGAGATTTCGGTGCAATCAGTCAACCAACACATCCGTCGATGTCAACGCATCTGGAGAGACACCATCGCTTCACTCAATCGTTGCTCGGAAACTACGAAACGCTTCGCTGACTCAAAGAGACGTCCTGCCCCAGAGTACTCGGTTGGACAAGAGGTAGGGCTTTCCACTCGGGACATCCCCCTCAAGGGGATGTCTCGCAAGCTTTCACCTAGATACATTTGTCCATACAAAGTTGCCCAGGTTATCAATCCGTCAGCCATACGCCTGCAACTTCCCCCGACTCTTCGCATCCATCTCACGTTCCACGTCTCTCAGGTCAAACCAGTCATCTCTAGTCCTTTGTGCCCACCATCCGACTCCCCTCCACCCGCCCTGGACGTCGATGGACATCCGGCCTTCACCGTCCGCCGGATCGTGGACTCCCGTCGGCGAGGTCGCGGTTGGCAGTACCTCGTCGATTGGGAGGGCTACGGTCCGGAGGATCGCCAGTGGGTTCCTGGCTCCTACATCCTCGACCCATCTTTGATCGAGGAGTATGAGCGCTCCCTCCCTTCGACGTCTTCTGGACCGCCAAGAGGCGGTCGTTGAGAGGGGGGTACTGTTGGGATCTGTAGAAGTTCCACCTTTCTCCAGCAGAGTCCGCCGTGGATCCTCCTGAGCTGAGCCTTCGACACACCTGAGGCGCATCTCATCATCAGAGGATCCACAGTATATAACCTGCCTTCAGACCTTGCCTCAACGCCGCAGTGTTTATCCTGTTTGGTTAGCACCTGAGCCTAGCTTCTTCTGAGAACCTTTGTTGCTCCTGATTCCTGATTGGATTCTAATACCGCTTTGTCTCTGCTTTCAGGAATCCAGTTTTTTCCTTGTAAGCTCTGGATGAGCTAAACCTGCCGAGCCAGCCCTCTGAGCCAAACCTGAAGACCCTTCTCTGGATTCTCATGCAGCTCTGGACTAAGAGCTGGAAACCCAAAGCCAAGGTCTGCCCTCACGCTAGAAGTAAGACGCTGAAGCGGTTATTGGACTCTGCTGAACTAAACAGTCTCTGGACCCAACAGCTCCTCTCTCAAAGCCAAACCCGGACACCTCAAGGTATAAATCTGAAACTCTCAAACTCAGACTCATCTGCTCCCAAGCTAACTGAACTGTCATCCTCACAGACTCCAGTGAACCTGCCCCCAGGCCTGAACCAGTTCCTGTGTTTATTCCATGTGCTTGTGCTCAATAAAACTTGTTAAACTTTTCATCTGTTTCCGTGGTGTTCTGCATACTGGGCTTTTCTGAAACCCATCATGACAATTAGGGGTAGGGGCCGCCTAGTGGTTTGAGCATAGAGCTAGGAATCCTGAGTTTGTGAGTCTGAGCCCCACTCCCACAGACTGCCACACTGGGTCCCTGAGCAAAGACACTTAACCCGAGACTGCTCCCCGGGTGCCAGACAATGGCAGCCCACTGCTCCCCTAGGGGATGGGTTAGATGCAGAGAGTTAATTTTGATGCTCTGTACTTGTGACAGTGTAATGACAATAAAAAGCTGGAAAAGAAAAAAGAAAAACAACAACAAAATATCTGAACCAAAATTAGAAATAAACACAATACTGGGAAGTTATACATTGAGTTATATGCCACTGAGTTGACTTTTCTGGAAACACAGAAGGGAAGTGTGGCTTCTTGTTTATGATTTCAGGAGAGGCTGAAGCCAACTCATCTTTACAGAAATGTTTCCAATACGTGCAACTTGGTACCTCAATAATTCAGTTTCCTTACAGTTTATCTGTAGCTCACAGACCTGGAGACTGGCAACGCCATCCCAAGACTTTAAAGAGTTTCTCCTTTATCCACTTCTTGTTGTGTTCACTTTTCTCTGGATCATCCTCACCCCACCTGGCAGCTTCTTGGATGAAGATGCAGAACATGTGCTACTTTTACTTTCGCTCCATTAATAAATACTCTGTCAACAGCCTTGATAAGTCTAACCCAGCTGGGGCTGCTCTATCCCATTAATAATGAATAGATCTACTACAGGTGATTTACATAGGTAGATTCCTCCCATTAAAACTAAAAGATGAGAGTAGAAAGATGAAGTTCTAAGCCATAGAGAGGATAATAATAAAGATTATATTTATTTAAGATATATTTATATTTTTGCATACAAAAAGTAAATGTTTCAATACATAGATCAGAACAATGCATGGATTTTTTTGCTGTTTTCCGTCTGATTCTCCAGTTTGTTTTTTCCATCTTTCAGCCTCATTATGTGTCCTGTGTCGTGTAGTATACAGGCAGTAACGAGGGGGCGATCAGACTCTCGTGACCACCTCCCGATCAAGAATCACAAGGTTGGGAGAAAATCAAACATGTTTGAAATTCAGTCGACCCTCCTGAGGTGTTCGTGGACAGATCCTGCTGTTGAAGCAGAGCTACAAGCCGATTTACCAGAACCTCAAGCACTGCGCATGTGCAAACAAGGGAGTTCTTCTTCTTGTTTGACGAGTCTGAACGGCATCATCTTGCATCTTGCAGTCCAATGTGAGGTTTTTGGGTGTTCAATGTGATTAGGTAGATCGCATCAGAGCGTCGGGCAGTACAGTGTAAGAAAATACATTGTGAGCTCTGACCTGTTAAACCCTGCGGTTTCATCATACAGTTTGAGCTGTAGACAACAATTGTACAACAATTGAAAATATCGTAAAGGGTACACCCGGCTTTAGATAGAGCATTTTAAACCAGTCTTACTGTATAATCTGGTTGAATTGTCTCTGTATAGAGCCATGAGGGAATGTGCATTGCAAATTGGTGGTCTATAAATAAACTGGCTTTCAGTTTAGTCAAATCTTTTTTGTTTTAATATTTTGTTTAATTGAATAAGGATTTTCTGCTGTTCATTTCATCAGTTTGTGCTGGTCTGTCCAAATGTTTACATACACACTGATTATTTTTGTCCGTCTGTTACTGTACGGATGGGTCCATGTGGCCCCAATGACCCAAAAAAGTTTGTCTCCTGAGTTTACACCTGACATTCAATCATAAATCTAGATGTAAAAAGTGTGCCTGTAATGACTTTCAGGTTTGATAAAATACTTTGACGATGAACTAAAAAATCAGACTCTGTACACTCTGGATTATCTGACGTCTATCGCTTCTCTGAGGGTCCTTGCCTTAATGAGAGCTTCTCACTCTCTATCAGAGCTCCTTCATGGTCTTAAGTCTCCAGCCCAGCCTCCAAACAAGTTTATCTGTTGGTTCTGCATGACTCTTTGCCTCTACCAGCAACCAGAACTCTGTGTCTCCAAGTTGCCTGCATGGCCCTTTCACAGGACAATCTCTGCAACACTTTGGTTACTTTTCATGGACTCAATGGGGAATCTGATGTCAGTTCTTACCATTATCTGCTTGTTGTGTGTTTCTGTGAATTTCGCTCATTTGTTTTCCATATAGTTTTCTTTAACTTAAAAGGTATTTAAGTTAAAGTTTTTCATCCATTATTTTCTCAAATCCTGGCTGCTATCACCCTGGTTCATTCTAATACTGCTGGTTGTATTAAAATGCATCCAATAAACATGCACAAGCCAATATCCTGCTGCATATTTGACAGCAGGACATGCATATCTCCTTCCACACCAAAATGTCACGGTTGGGTGGGGGTTTTGAGGACCCAAATGCAGAGATCAGGAGGCAGAGGCTTCCAGGGCGCCGCACAATGGCAGCCCACCGCTCCCCAAGGGGATGGGTGAAATGCAGAGGGACATTTCTCCAGTGTGAGATCAATAGAGTTAAATTATTATTATTAATTTATTTTTTTCTGCTTTTTATCACTTTATAAAGTAATATTGTCAAAAGTAAAAGCACAAAAAAAAAACCCAAACAAAAAAAAAGGAAAAAAGCAAATATCTACATAGCAAAGTTGATAAATGTAATTAATATCAATACATAGTGGGCTAATCATTCATTGTGGGAGAAGAATCAGAAATAATGATGCTGGTTTAATAGAAAACAATCTGACCTGTTTATGACCCCAAATATCCAGCTCCAGGTGCAGTGATTACGTCTTTGTTTTAAATGCACCGCTTGTCAGCAGATGATGTCAGCGGCTGGGAGCTATTGCACATCCCCGGTGCGCTGCAACGTCACCTGTCAGAAACTCAAGGGGAGGCTGTCACCAGCATTGTGCTTCGTGCACAAACACTTTATAGATCACATTTTCTCTCCTGCCTTTAAACTCAAGAGAGCAAAATAAACACTTAAAAGTTGTTTGCCGTGTGGAACTTTTTCAGAGAGGTCTTCATTTCTGTCCAACACAATTCAACATTTATGTTTTCACACAAAAAGCTGCAGAAAGGTGTCTGAAACCCGTAATTTAATCGAACATCTATTACACCTCAATGGAGCTCAGAGATGATATCTAAAAATTAGACTAACTGATTCCCCACCTGAACCTAACAATATCCCTTACTACATTTATAGCTTCGTCTTAAAAAGCTCACCCATTAAAGTATTATTAAAAGCTAATTCATGACTGATAAGCGCTGTGCTTAGCCACCTTAAAGCCTATAATTGACAGCAGTGAATTCCAACCATGCTTCATCAATCTCAGCCTCTTATCAGTTTTTCAAATTGAATTAAAGTCAGTGCGTCGCTCAAAGGGGATTTACAGCAACCTGCTCAGAATATTCCTGCCTTGTGGGTCTTTAGTCGTCAGTCCGGAATGCCAAACAATAATTAATCCTTAAGAAATGAAGCTCTGTGGCGCACGCTGGAATTAAGTTACTAACGTAAAGTCAATGAAGAGGATCAGTGAGCGGGTGAGTAGAACTCCAGCGGCTCTGGCGCCTCAGTACGCTCCCCGAAAACCAACGTCAGGATTATGTTCCCCAGGATCAAAGAGCCGTGAGCTGGGCGAGACATCCATAAGGCTTAGATCATCATATTTTCCAATCAAGATCTTTTGCTACAACGTGACACTTGTCACATTCAGACTGAAGAACCCTACAGTGTATCTTATACGGCTTTAGGAAAAGGGGCATTTTACTTTATAACCCATAGAATCAGTGTATTATACTAGTTATTATGTAATAGACAAAATATTTGTGGTAAATACTGACTTAGTGCTTCTCCAGGTCCAGCTCCAGTTCATTGAAGGAAACACAGGTGGGAGAAGAGGAGCTGTGAGGAGAAAACATGAGGCGCCATCCCTATGGAGCCCTGCACCATTGGACAAGATAGTCCACACAACTTTAGAAGTGGGTAAAAAAGAAGTGTTCTACAGTGGAAAAAGTATAACCTTGCTCAAATAAAAAGAAAATTACGTCCAGATACCACATCTGAAATATTTGACTTTACAGAATCTGAATTTAATCACTTATTATGACCTGATTATTTTATGTTGATGTAAACAATGATACTGCATCTGACCCAACTTTAAATCTTTGCCCTGTTCCAAATGATTTTCTGAACATTTCAGTTGATGAACCAAAATAATGCATTGAAATTGAACCAAGCTAATGTATTAACTTTTAACTGAATTAACATGAATTTGTATTGACACCAGTTAACTAATTTAAATATAACTAAATTGGCAAGCGGTAGCAGTTAGCATCCATTGCTAACACGCTTAACACCACAACAGCCCTCCTGCTAACACTGACTCCCTCTTCCAGTGATGGACGGGTATCCAGCATTTAACTGGAACAAAACTCCACACTGTAGCTTCCATCTTTGTTTGTTTAGCTCTGGATGTAGCCTAGCTGAACCAGCGAGGGCTTTTGGCCAGCTAACTTTATCGATAAATGCGTAAACCCTGTCAGACGTCAGCTAGCTAATAATAACTAGTTAACTAGCCAGCTATAACATTGATTATATGCAGCTGCTTTGTTACTGGTGTTTATTTATGGGCGAAATAGGCCCAGGATGTAGAGACAATGAAGATGGCGTTTTCTCACGGTCTGCGACTTGGACTTGATCACGTGCTCTGACAGCAGCGTGCAAAACGCAAACAGAAAACAACATACCTGCAGGTCATGAATAAATATATACATATTGAGAAAAATGAAAAAATTGATTTGGGTCATTTGTACGTATATTTAGTTCAGCTTAATTCAAACTTGATGTCTCAAAATCCAAGAAGAATAAATTACACAATCAAATCAATCATTTTATCCAGTTTACAGTGACGGTCATTAGTTTCAATGAACAGCTACATGATACAATTTTCAGTGTACTTCCAGTTCCTTGATTTCTTGTTACCCACATAAAGCTGGCCCATATGTTTACAGCTGATGCTGAGTATAACACTGGATTCTTATTTTTTTCATATATTTTTGTCCAGAATCAAAGGCTGATGTCATGATGCGATGGTTTTACTAGCCCAAATGCAGACTCACAGACACAGAGGGAGGATTAAAAGTCCAGTATTTTATTGGAACCGGGTGACAGACTTACAGGATGCAGGTTCAGACAGGCATGGTGGCACAGGTAAGACAACGATCCAGCACAGAGGGAAGTTCAGACTCAGCTTATATAGGGAGCTTCCTTAATCAGCAGATAGAAAACAGCTGATCCATGCTGAGCCCAAACTCCCCAGGCATGGATCCACGGCGCCCTCTGGTGGGCAAAGCCCCGGATCCTGACAGCTGATAAAGATAAAACTTAGTCATGATGAGGTGGGGAGTGGCAGACAAGTGGTTAGGGCATATAGCTTGGATTCCTGAGCTTCTGGGTGCCCAACCTCCACAGACTGCCACTCTGGATCCCTGAAAAAAAACCCTTAACCCCACACTGATCCCCGGGTGCTGCACAGGGAAGCCCACTGCTCCCCAAGGGCAGGGGAGGATTTAGGAAAGTTGGGGCCCTAGGCAAAGACAGGCAGGGGGCCCTCTAAATTGAGAAGACAACACATAAAACAGACCCATTATCCAGATAGAGAAATGTTAATAGAATAGACATCCATTATCTGTTCTAGGTTTTGTCCCTCTCTTCTTGTCCCTTTTCTTCTTGTTTTCTTGTGATCTGCTTATCTGTTCTCCATTTTTCATTTGGATGAAATAATAGCTGCATGAATCATGACAGCAGACAAGATAGAGGAGAGCAGGAGGCGGGGTTACCAATCTACTTGCTCTGGAGAGCAGAGTTCGCTGCTTTTAGATGTTGTCTCCAAAGTCTCCAGTAGCAGAAAAAAGTGGCTAGATTTGGCGCTAGGAGCTTTTTAGAAATCAAAGTTCTAGAGGGGTCTGAAAAGTTGCTAAATATAGCGACTAAAGCGCTAAGTTAGCAACACTGCTCTTTGCATGGTTTGTTTTCAAATGGTTTGCTGCTGTCTGTTTGGACCTTTCTGAACATGTGCAGCAAATGGACTGATCCAATATGGTGGACACTGAAGGGGGGGGGGGGGGGGGTGGGGGGGCTGAGACACACTTGATATTATAAACGTTCTGATGGCATTTTAGAGAAAGGATTTTTATCAAAAACATAATTAATGTGCACAAATAAGGAATAGTTATATATACCATACATGTAAACAGAATTTTTGGGGCCCCCAGGACCTTGGGGCCCTAGGCAACTGCCTAGTATCGCCTAATGGTAGATTCCCGGCTACCCAAGGTAATGGGTTAAATGCAGAGATAAATTTCTACAATGTGAAATCAAAAAATGTAAATTATTATTATTATCAGTGGGTGCCACCACGTTTCTCAGTGCATTCCTTCTGAAGCCAAGACAGCAAATAAGAAAACTCCCGAAAACAAACAAACAAACAAAAAAAATCCTTTTTTTAGCTGCTATAGGTGGTGCATCAAGGTGCTACTGCTATACACAAAGTTTGCCATAGCATCCTCACTTATCTCTATAAAATATGACTCAAATTAAAGATGGGAAAACTGCAGATGTAATGATTAAAAAAATTTGATTTCCCTAAGCAGAAATTCTTAAAAAATGTATGGGGATTGTGTCTAATTATGTTCCAGCTCGAGTTTAGATTGTAATTTTATCATTGTAATTATTTTCTATTATTTAATTTCATTTAACCAGGTACAATGATTTGCTTTAGCATTTTAGACACTGTTTCACATTTAATATTTCATGTTTATAACATTTCAATCATATTCAAGTCAAACTCTCAAAGCAACATGCCTTTCTACTTTACAAGAACCTGTTTTATGCATTTATGATTCTTCCTCTCCTTCACTCTTGATTAAAACCATAGCAATGGCTTCTAATGGTGTGATTTCCTATCCAGTAATATATATCTATAGAATAAACCAAAATAATATTATTGTTATGAAAGGCAGGACTAAAGAACAAAGACATGTGACAAAAACAGCATGGACCCACCAGAGCCACTGCAGCAGAGGTTGCCAAAACAGGGTCAGCTTAGTGACGCATCATTGCCTTCAGGGGCAGAAGTCAGAGGAGTGACAGGCCTCAAACCAGTGGATATCTAGACCTTAAAGGACTAATTTAATAATAGAAAAATATAAATGTGGATAAAAACAGCAGTTTAGAGAGAACTGCATCATTGCCTTCTCTTGGGCAGTTTTATTGTTTATAATTCAGTTTCATGCTGTAACACTTTAAAGGAATAAAGAGCTACGGTCATTTTCAGAACTCACACTTCTAAAAGTACTTTAGATAAGAAATTATTCCATACAGTTAAATAAATGATCAGTGTTTTTATTCAGAGTAATTTTCATGTGAATGCGCTTTACTGGAGGCATCCATGTTTGTCAAAGAACACTACTGCCACCTACTGGTTTGTGACGTCACGGTGCGGTATCGGCTGTTGATCAAGTCCCAGTGCTGTATCTGGTGTTTGTCACAACGCGCTATTATCCAAGTCATCTTGAAAACATTCTTCTTCCAAATGTTGGCTACATATTATGGGTTTTTTCTCTGGCCAGAAGTTCGATGGCAAATCCTCCCTGTTCAAGTTGGCGATCCAACGACCAACCCGTCCGTGGAGGATCAGGAATCAGAAAGGTAGAATAACTCTTTTTTTCTCACTTTTACCCGATGTATTCCAGCATCCACCTGCCATGCACGTGGGCATTGTCAGTTTCACTATAGCTCTGGTGAATTTCAATGGTGAAGTCCTCTGGAAATCTTCAATAATTGTTGTTGATTGCAGATGTGTCTAGTAGTTCCCTATCTATCTATCTATCTATCTATCTATCTATCTATCTATCTATCTATCTATCTATCTATCTATCTATCTATCTATCTATCTATCTATCTATCTATCTATCTATCTATCTATCTATCTATCTATCTATCTATCTATCTATCTATCTATCTATCTATCTATCTATCTATCTATCTATCTGTATTGGAGAATTAGAGAAATACCAGGGGCTCAGAGAAGAGCTGGTCATTGGGGCCCTGACCCCCAAACCGGAGGAGTGGTTACAGCAGATCCCTGGAAACCCATCAGACATCCTGGTCCAGAGGAGTGCAGTTCTAGGAACAGCAAAGATACTGGCAGAACCCTCAAGCTCCCAGGCCTCTGGTAGATAGAGGACCCCAGCTTAGAGGAAGAAAGGGAGACCAGCCGCCATAGTTGAAGAAGTATTTTAATTTTTTTTTTTTTTACATACATACATAACTTGGATAGCTCAAGTGGTAAGTCATCCATCCTGCAAACAGGAGGCCTGGGTGCTAGTTTGGGTCCTTTGGCAAAACCCTTGATGCTGATGCCTGCTTTAGGGAGTGGCAGCCTAGTTTTGAGGGCATAGAGCTTGGAATCCTGAGGTTATGAGTTCGAGCTCCACTCCCACAGACTGCCATTTTTTTGTTTTGTTTTTTTAACCATGTATTATTCCACTGAATAGACAAACTGTTGATGATAAGAAAGAAATCTAACTCATGTGAGGAAATAATTAGTCTAATAGGACACAATAACAGGGGTCCTTAATGTGGGGTATTATGATTTTGGGTAGGTGTCTTCTCTTAAATGCTGCACTACGGTCCAATAATACCAGCACTTTGGTTCTTCCACAGTCTGAATTTATACAGATGTCATTGAACACCTTAATCAGGGCAGTCTCTGTACTGTGGTCGGATCAGAAACCTGACTGGTAGACAGAAGGCATTTCACTGTTTATACACAACTTTTTCAATCATTTTACCGATAAAGGAGAGATTTGGGACTAACCTGTAGTTGCACAATTAATCTGTCCGACTTTCTCTTTTTAAACAATGGTTTGATGATTGCAGTTTTTAATGCAGGGAAAACACCTGACATAAGGCTACAGCAGTGGACTAGCTTAATCCTACTTGAAGGGCAGACTTTTATATGTCAGAAGGTCACTTTTTTATATAAAAAATCCCATGTGGTGTTTCATGAGGGTCCATCTCAGGGCCCCTCCTATTCAATGTTATCCATAACTCAGACCATATTATAACTACCTGAGTTACCATAACTATACAGATGAGACAAAGCTGTACATTACAATATCACCAGATGAATAGGGACCACAGGCGTGACTTTATGAAGGACTGGTGTGGGCATACACTTTGGCTCTCAACATTATGTGGGACAAATTTTCTGAAATGGATTTTGCTTATTCTGAAGGAGGACATTCAGTGATGTAGCTGAAAGGGAAAACATCCATCAATCCATCCACATTTCTCTGGATGGATGAATGAAACTGAAATTGTGTCCAAGGAGGCATGAAATATTGCTGTTGGCATCGGAAATTCATCCTTTTTTTTTTCTCTATACATTCATGTCTGATTACTCATAAATATAAATATAAGTGTATTTTAAAAATGTTGTGTTCTCAACAATAGGAAAGCATTCAATAAATATTTGTTGGAGCTAATTTTTGAAATATACAAACCCTAATGAAAGCGTTTGTGTGGATGACCTGTTGGTCCATCAGCCTCCACCCTTAGACTGTCCTCACCAACTTCATTACAAAGCTACACCCTTGCTATGGACCCAATGAAACACTCGCTAAATGCATAATACAAATCAACACATGGATGTGCTGAAAGTTTCTTCAGCAGAACCAAATCAAAGCTAAAGTAACAATTGTTAGACCAAAAGAAGAGCTTTTAAATGTAAGCATACAGTCTAAGTTGGTAATATAGCTAGAAACCAGCAATCAGGCTCTAAATCTGAGTATAGTGATGGACTCAGACCTGAACCTTCAGAGGCTCATAAAGACAGTAATAAAATTGGTCGTTTATCACCTAAAGAACCTCTCCAAGATTAAAGCACTAATGTCTTAGCAGGACCTTGAAAAAGCTAATTAATTCATTAATCTTTGGTGAAACTGATTATTGCAATGATGTCTTCTCAGGTAAAAAGTAGATCAGACAGTGAATTAGAAGAGAATCCTAAAGGAATGAATCATAATAATAATCTAATTAAAATGACTCCAGTTTATACAAAAGTTAAAACAATTAAAATGTGTTTATTTAGCATAAGAAATCTCACTTCAAAAAGTTTGCTGGGTAATTATTTGATCTGTGATAATAAAATAGATTTATGTTTGTTTAACAGAATTCTGGCTGCAACAAGAAGATTATGTTAACATAAGTAAAGCTATTTAGATCTTTATATTCCCATAAATTCTGGGCGAGGAGGTGGAGACGGTCCAACTTATTTAGTCTGATTGTTCCTTATGTTCCTAACAGAGCACTTCGCTCTCAATCTGCAGGAAACTTGCAGATTGGTCTGGTGGTTCCTAGAATTTCCAAAAGTAGAATGGAACCAACTACCAGTTTTAGTCCGTGAGGCAGACACCCTGTCTACTTTTAAGGCTAGGCTTAAAACTTTCCTTTTTGATAAAGCTTCTAGTTAGGGTGGCTCATGTTATCCTGAGCTATCTCTATAGTTCTGCTGCTATAGGCTTAGACTGCTGGAGGACATAGGGACCCCCATTTCATCATTCTGCTTCATTCTATATCTATTCTCCATTTATGCAGTATTTGTTAGTTCAATCTCTAATCTTATGCTCTCTCTGCTTTTTATCATCATGGTAGCTTCAACTGGTATTTTCCTGTTTTTGATCAGAGACCCCGCTGGAGAGATATATCACTATAGCAACCTCGATTATAGACGATACAGTCAGATAAAGTCTGGCTCATAGCTCCTCTGTTTACTGTTTCTTTCCAAGAAAGAGCAATCTGTGGAGATAGTTTACTCATATGGTTTCTAGCATGGAGAATGCTTTATGTTATTTATAAATGCTTCTAGGTTTCCTTTTGTTTGAATGTTTCTTTCTTCTTGAACCCGAGTCAGCTTCTGTAGAAGGCCACTCACACTTAGCCTGGTTCTGCTGGGCTTGGAGGTTCTTCTTGTTCAAGGGAAGTTTTTCCTCTTCACTGTCACTGCATGCATTCTCTGTGTGAGTGATTGCTACTATCTGCTAATAAGCTAATATCTACTGTCTTCACATGCTCATGTTGGACGTGTGGGTCCTGCATGTCTCACAGGAAATTATGAAGTAAGCTGGTTTTTCTTAGATAGAGACATGTTTACAAATCTGACTCTATGATCTGATTGAGCTCTCTCTGTTTAGTGCAATAAGAGGACATGCTGTGAATTGGTTCTATAAAAATAAATATCATTAAATTGATTTTAAATTGTATCTTTCTTTTGATATGATGGTCTTGTTTTGATTATTCATTTATATTCCCTTTAATTGCCTGTGTTGCCACTGCAAGAGTGAGATTTAACCAGATTATATGCAGAGATAAGACAAGATGTCCGTTATTAGATCAGCTGTGAAAAAGTGCATTTTAAGGCTGATTACATCGAGTCACTGATTCGATGCAATTAGCTCTAAAATGCTCCTCCAAGATAAGCTGTTGATCAAAATATTAGCTTGTGTTTTGTTAATTTTTAAGCATGCTTACAGTGACAGTGGTGAAGAAAAACTCCCTTTAGGCAGGAAGAATTTCGAGCAGAGCCAGGCTCAGTGTGGGCGGCCTTCTGCCGACTGTGGCGACTGTGGGATGTAGGAGAAAGAAGCAGAGATACAAAGATAAGTAAACTACTTCAACAGGTGGCTCTGTGTAGAAAAGAAACAGACGAGCTCTGAACCACATGGTATATTTGGACAGAGGAATATCACTCAGGGACAGAATAATTCTTTACACGCGAAGGAAAAGTTGAAGCGACTGATAAAAGCCCACCAGGCCTTTCTAGGATTACTGTCCAAAAGATAAACTGATACACTGCTCCCTCTAGCCAATGATGTCACTCCTCTAGTGCTAGTGCTGACTTAGTTCAGAAGACATTTTTAAGTAGTTTCACACTTTTTTTTATGTATATAATTGCACATGTGTTAATTCATAGTTTTGATGCCTGCAGTGTGAATCTTCAATTTTCAGTCATGGAAATAATTAGAAGGTGTATCGAATGAGGTGTATTTAAATTAGAAGGTGTATCTAAACCTTTGGTCTGTACTGTATATATATATATATATATATATATATATATATATATATATATATATATATATATATATATATATATATACACAACAGTGTTCCTAGGCCTATACCGACCACCCAGATGAAGTCCTCTCCTTTCTATGCATCTCCTAATCCACCTTCCATCACTCTTCAGCCAGACATCGATATACCTAAAATCCTTCACTGGGTGATTATATGGAATGACCCTAAATTGTTTTGGTGCAAACTTATTGTGAAAATACACAACATGGTATCCATTTTATGGTTGATCCTTTGATAGCGTGATTAGCTTTCTCTGCCAAAGAACTGGAGACGATGGCAGCTATATAATAATGAGTTATTAGGGTAACGTTATTAAGGTTTTTTTGCATGTATTAAAAAGTAGTTATTAGGTTAAGACTGTGAGTCAACTTTTGGTTACAATCATGCTTTCTCCAAGGAACTGCTGAATTAGTTTTACTTTCATGTTCTTAGGTTACATGAGGAGCAGATTATTTATCTGGATTATTAACACAAAATCCCTGTAGTCAGACAGGCCCAGTATGATTAACGCTCCTAAACATAAACATGGTTCTGTAAAATTAGAGCACATCGCTAAAGGTAGCTAATGCAAACATTCATTTTTGATGAAAAAAAAAAATTATTATGATTCTGATTTTGAAAAATACAATGCAAACAATTACATTGTCTTATTTCAAGTGCGTATTATCTAATTATCTTATTTTAAGAGTAAAATACTCATTTCATTGGCAGATTATCTTATTTACGTGCACAAATGAAGGCTAAACACAGTTAATCAATAAAATGTTGACTTATTTCCAGATTTATTTTGCAGTGTATACAATAAAGGGATTATCAAACATTTTTAAAATCATCATTATTTTACTGTGCTTTAGAATTGGTTTATTTTGTGTCTTTTCATAAAATTCAGAATAATAAAATGTATTTATCTGATCTATAAAAATGTCTTTTTCTCCATAGATGTATAACCTTTTATGGTGCTGAAGATTTTTCATGCGCTTGTTTTTGAGGTTTTTTGTGCCAGCTTGAGCATTTTGAGTCAAATTATGGTTATTATGTTTGAATCTTAACTTCACAATGTACCGAGTTTGTGTAAAAGTTCTTTTGCATTGTAGCTTTCTGCTTTCTTTTATGTCTCTTTTGTTGTTGCAGATTTTGATGTTGCAGCTTCCTCATTTTTATCAAAACTCTGCACCTCTCTAACCAACAAAAAGAAATCCTACTTTTCCTTGTGCTTTCTCTTGAAGATATTTAGAACACACCGCCCACATTCACATCTAAACAACACACACAGAGAGCAGGAGATGGAAATTTCAGGGTACTAGAAGACCAGCTGGTAGCTCAGTCCTGGTAAAACTGCATTATAAATTGAAAGTTGGTTCAAAGAACCACATTATTCTTCAGAGGTCATGTTAAAATTGCACATATTATAATTGTATTTCCCCATTTTAGCTTGCCAGGAGCCGTTGGGAAACTGGAGGCTGAACTGCTTCAGACCTGGCAACTAATTGCAGGTTGGAATAAAGGTGGGAGCCTGACAAGAATAAACACTGCATATAAATAGAGGCGGGCAGGCATGGACTCTGTGAATGTCAGCCGCTCACATCAGAGGTGCAAGATGGAATTGGCAGCAAGATTAAGTCAAACTGTGGGCCACCTGTGGGATAATGAAGTAAGCAGGCAATAAGGGAAGAATTGAATGAGATGAAAATATTTCATTAGCCAATCTCTGTCCTTACATTGTTTTCCCAGTACTCCTGGATTCTGAAAGGTCAAAAGATGAAAGACATTTTATGTGCTTCTCTTCATAATTAACAAAGTTAAATTCAACAAGATATTTTTAGAAAGTCAAGTGCTCTGATTTTGAAACAGCATCACAGTACATGGACTGTTGTCATTGGTGTATATAGGGATCATTTTCCTTTTAATTATATAAAACCAATTCACAGCAAGTTCTATTTTAACATTGCAAGAGAAATAAATCAAACATTTGTCAAAAATTAAACCATCTTATTAGTTCAGCCATAGAATTCAATTAATTTCAATATAATTCAGTTTATTTCTATACCTCCAATTCACAACACATATCATCTCAAGGCACTTTCCAGTTCACCAGATCATCCAGTCAGATTGATTCAAAGTTTTCTGTCTAAGGAAACCCAGCTGATTGCATCGACTCTTCAGCAATCCCTCACACTAAGCATGCTTGTAGCGACAGTGGAGAGGAAAAACTCCCTTTTAACTAGTGTTGCACCGATGCCATTTTTTGGCCCCTATACCGATACCTGGCTGTGCAGTATCGGCCGATACCGATACCATAATAATGTAAAATAATTGCCATCATGACTTTGTCCAGCTGCCTACCTTTGTGAAACAGGAAAAAATCTAATACAAAGTGAATCCAGTAGAACTTTTTATTGCCTACCTGGAGTGGGTGACAATAGTTGAATAAACGTATGGCTCTCAAAAATGTATCGGTGTCCTATTTGTTGGTACTCGCCGATACCGATACCACCATTTTAGGGCAGTATCGGGGCCCCGTCCGATACTGGTATCGGTATCGGTACAACACTACTTTTAACTGGAAGAAACCTCCAGCAGAACCAGGCTCAGTGTGAGCGGCCATCTGCTGAGGCCGACTGGGGTTCAAGGAGACAGAAGCAGACATAGAAAAGAGGAACTGTAAGAGGATATCTCGTTAAGTTGCATACAGACATATGCAGATAAAATATTTAGTTTAATAGGATTCCAGTGATAAACTGTAGATTAATTCATAATACACTGAAAAAAAGTTATCTCTTTAAGGAGAAAAGTTGATGGTATTGAGTTGTTAATTTTGCAGCAATCAATCCTGCTGAGCAGATGTGGTGAACTGGAAAAATAACCTGCCCTCCAACACAACCTGTCTCACTGTGAGCGGCCATCTACCAAAACTTATGGGGAGTTTAGAAAGACTGAGTAGAGACTCAAAAAAAAAGAAGCATGATCCACAATTTCAATTCAATTCAATTTTCAATTCAGTTTATTTATATAGCGCCAAATTCACAACACATGTCATCTCAAGGCACTTTACAGTTCAACCAGATCATACAGTCAAATTGATACAAAGTTTTCTATCTAAGGAAAACCAGTTGATTGCATCGACTCATTGACTCAAAGGCAATCCCTCACACTAAGCATGCTTGTAGCGACAGTGGAGAGGAAAAACTCCCTTTTAACAGGAAGAAACCTCCAGCAGAACCAGGCTCAGTGTGAGCGGCCATCTGCCGAGGCCGACTGGGGTTCAAGGAGACAGAAGCAGAGACACAAAAAGCAGCTGTAAAAGGCGGCCCCGTCCAGGAAACACACAGCCAGGCAGACGAGCTCCAAGGCAGCTCCCATGCCAGAGGATGAAGAGAGCACATCCACCCAGCCACGGCCAGAGAAACAGGACCACACTGGAAGACAGGCCGATCTCCAACATCTACAAACAAGGGTGTTGATGGAAGCAGCACAGCTGATGTTTCTTTCCTGGATGACGTCACAGCCAAACAGGAACAGACGAGGAAAAGCTACTCTGAGGAAAAGCAGAGAGAGCAGAAGGTTAGAGATTGAACTAACAAATTCTGCAGAATAGGAGAACAGAGAGAGAATGAAGCAGAATGATGAAATGGGGGTCCCTATGTCCTCCAAAAGTCTAAGCCTATAGCAGCATAACTATAGAGATAGCTCAGGGTAACCTGAGCCACCCTAACTATAAGCTTTATCAAAAAGGAAAGTTTTAAGCCTAGTCTTAAAAGTAGACAGGGTGTCTGCCTCACGGACTAAAACTGGTAGTTGGTTCCACAGGAGAGGAGCCTGATAACTAAAAGATCTGCCTCCCATTCTACTTTTAGAAATTCTAGGAACCACTAGTAAACCTGCAGATTGAGAGCGAAGTGCTCTGTTAGGAACATAAGGAACAATCAGATCTCTGATATAAGATGGAGCTTGGCCATTTAAGGCTTTATATGTGAGAAGGAGGATTTTAAATTCTATTCTTGATTTAACAGGAAGCCAATGAAGAGAAGCCAGGATAGGAGAGATATGATCTCTGTTTTTCATTTTCATCAGAACTCTGGCTGCAGCATTTTGGATCAGCTGAAGGCTTTTAACTACAGTTTGTGGACTTCCTGATAGTAAAGAATTACAATAGTCCAGCCTTGAAGTAACAAATGCATGGACTAGTTTCTCAGCATCACCCCTGGACAGGAGATTTCTCATTTTTGCAATGTTCCTCAGATGAAAGAAGGAAATTCTAGAAACCTCTTTGATCTGGGATTTAAATGACAGGTCCTGATCAAAAATAACACCAAGATTTTTTACTTTATTATCTGAAATCAGTTTAATCCCATCCAGATGAAGTGACTGGCTAATCAGCTTCTTTTTCAGAGACTCTGGTCCAAAGACTATAACTTCTGTTTTGTCTTCATTCAGAAGCAGAAAGTTAAGAGTCATCCAGGTTTTTATGTCTTCAAGACATGCCTGTAATCTATGTAATGGGTTAGCTTCATCTGGATTTATAGACAGATATAGCTGGGTATCATCAGCATAACAGTGGAAATTAATCCCATGCTGTCTAATAACTCTACCAATTGGGAGCATGTATAAAGTAAAGAGAATTGGTCCTAGCACTGATCCCTGTGGTACTCCACAGGTAACCTTTGAGCGTGTTGAAGATCTATCATTAACATAAACAAACTGAATTCGATCAGATAGATAAGATTTAAACCAGTCTAGTGCTGTTCCTTTAATTCCAACAAAATATTCAAGTCTTTCAAAAAGAATATTATGGTCAACTGTATCAAATGCAGCACTAAGATCCAACAGGACGAGCACAGATACAAGTCCATTATCTGAGGCCATGAGAATATCATTAGTGACTTTCACCAGAGCTGTTTCAGTGCTATGATGAGCTCTAAAGCCAGACTGAAACTCTTCAAAAAGTTCATTATGGTGTAAGTGGTCGCAAACCTGTTTGGCAACTACTTTCTCAAGAATTTTAGATAAGAAAGGAAGATTGGATATACTGTAGGTCTATAATTAACCAAGTCATTTGGGTCAAGAGACGGTTTCTTAAGCAGAGGTTTAATTACAGCAACCTTAAAAGCTTTAGGTACATATCCCTGTGTTTCAACTGTACAAGTACAGTTAGGTTTAAAGCACAAATAAAGAGTTAATGGAAGTAGCTCATTTAGTGGTTCAAACAAAGACAGACAGATCAATAAGTACATTACATTTTAGACGGTATTTTTGTCACCGATGGTGTGAGAGAGAGCAAGATGCTACTGTGAAGCGTGACTCCTTTCACATACGTAGGTGTCAAAAGCATTCTATTAGGGAGAAAATAATGATAACATAAAGTTAATTGCAGAAATAACTGCAGAGAATGAAGAATGAAACACAGAGAGAAAAATTGGTCAACATGTCCTCCATGGACTAAGCCTAAAGCAGCTTAATTATAAGGTAAAACATAAGCTGCTCTTAGTATGAGCATGAATAAAGGATAGTTTTAAGCCAAGTCTTATACTCAGTAGACTGGGCTTAGCCTAGCCAACAGATAACTGCCTAACAGATAAAATAATTAGCTGGTTTTACAGGGGTCAAGCCTGTCTGTCCTTATTCTGTGTTAAGAAACTCTTGGCACCACCTGCAGTATTATAGCTTTGGTAATCGAGTGCTATATTATGCAGGGATTTATATAAGATCAGATATACTTTATTGATCTCACAGTGCAGAAATTCACTATATAGAAGTAAGAGAAATGTAAATAATTTTCTACATAAACCATGGATCCACTAGAGTTCAAATTGGAGACATATTTCTCCTTTTAAGTTTTATCAGATTGAGCTGTAGGCTTTTTACCGAGTTACTCTGAGGTTTCATAGCAATAATATACTGCAATATTCCTGCTCTAAATTAACATATATGGCTTTTCTTCATCATTCTGCTAACTTTATAACATAAATGATTTCGTTTTTGAGGGTTAGAATGGCTCAGAAATTAGAAGTTAAGTAAACACCACACAACAGATCCTAGCTTTCTGATGTCAGGTCATAAAACAAAGGTTGTCATAGGGCACAAATATATTCAGCAAACTCTGAAGCTTTTTTATTTTAATTATTTTTGGAAATCACTATACTGTGATTTACATATGTTTGTTAAAATTACATTTCTCAGAATTAAATTTATTAATAAACAACAACAGAAACGATCATAAACCTATTAAAGGTTTAATGAGTTCCTGACCCCAAAAATGTACCCTGAGAGTGCAGAAATGATTTTTGCTTCCTTTAAATTATCCCAGATGCTGCATATTCCACTGAAGTGTGATGAACAAATCCAACGCTAGTGTCTTCACCAAAACTTGATATAAATATCCATGTTTTGTTTTTAAACAATGGAAGTCTGTTTTCATGATGAAAGTCATAATAAAGCGACTTATTTAAAATGTAAATTCAGGATCTGTGGACAAAAAACAATCTCAGTATCTTAAACCCAGGGTGAAGCTGTAGTCATTTCCTAAAAACAGGTTCCAACAACCTGCGACCAATCCAAGCACTGATTAGTTGCTATGATCAGACAAACCCTTCCAAATGTCCAGGCTTCAGCTCACAAAGTAAAAGCAGGTTATCTTATCTGTGGCGGCTGGTGGAGTTTTCTCCGGGGGGCTATAACTTCAAAATAGACGTATACCAAAAACCACTGAAATGTATACGAAGATATCACACCAGTATATTTACACGAATGCCAACAAAAAAAACTAACATGATAAAATGTTCTGAAAGTTGTTTTTTTGGACAGCTTTACTCGTCATTGAAGATTTCTTCTGCATTATAACTTAAGTTTTATTTGTTGTATATGTTGGGTTGCTCAGTTGAACAGTGGGTAGCTCTGCTGTCTTGCAGGAAGAAGGTTCTGGGTTTGATTCTCGGCCCGGGGTCTTTCTGCATGGAGTCTGCATGTTCTCCCTGAGCATGCATGGGTTCTCTCCAGGTACTCCGGCTTCCTTCCACAGTCCAAAAACATGACTGTTAGGTTAATTGGCTTCTCTAAATTCACCTTATGTGAGTGTGTGTGTGAATGATTGTTTATCCTGTTTGTCTCTGTGTTTCCCTGTGATGGACTGGAGACCTGTCCAGGGTGGACCCCGCCTCTCCCCATAGACAGCTGGAGATAGGCACCAGCACCCCTCGTCATCCCAGCAGGGATAAGCATGACGGAAATGGATGGATGTTTTTTATGTCTTAATCCAGGTCATTGAGTGAGTGGAGCGATGCACTAGCGCCCTCTATTGGCCAGCCACCACTGGTTATCATGATACATGGTGGATTACAGCATACTCTCGTCCATCCAAAGGACATTGTTCTAGAAGTCGTCAGGATTCTTTAAATGTAACTTTGCATGTTGGATTTTGATGATTTCTCTGAAAACTTAGCATTTTCATCTTAGGGGGAATTTATGCAGATGCTTTGCTAAGACTGGCTTAAATGCTTTCTTGGTCTAAATAATCCTGATCCTTGTAACATAATTACCTTTAAACTGTTTGAAATTGGATCTATAACTCTCCAGATTAATTTCCAACTCATGTTTGTTTTATAGAGAAATGTTTTTTGTCTCATTTAGATCTTCTGTAAAGATTAAAACAAATAATTTCTATTATCACATTATTTCACAGATGGCAAACCTTTTTTTCTGTTACCAGCACACAATCTAGGTTTTTGGCATAAGCACCTCAGCTTTTATTAAAATAATTCTGCAAACAACTGAAAGCAGTCACTTACATTCCGTTATTTGAAGCTGGTATATTTTCATTTTTCATTCTAAGGGAGTATGACCTTGGGATACTTCCAACTTAAAATGTTCTCCTCCACACTCTGCATACTCCATCCAGCCCCCAGCAAGCACTGATTTACATGAATGCAGAATGTCTTCCTTCACTTCCTCTCTCCTCCAGGCAGAGATGTGCAACTCCAGCTCCGTCTCCTCGCAGCTATTATATCACAGCTATGTCAAGCACAAAATTTAAGACATACTTCTTTGGTGATAATTAATGCTTTAATGAATTGCATACCACAACCTTAACATCATTAACACCAGCACTTCTCTTCCTGAAGGTTTCTCACCTGAGGGAGGGGGAGCCTCCATAACGAAACACACAGAAGTTCCAGGCACAAAGATCTCTCTGACCTTTCCTTTCAGACTGTCTTCATTAGTAATTACCCACAGTATCCACTTGTTGTGAGAGGGCGGCCATGCTTCATACACTTTCATCTATTACAGAAGAACTAACTTTGAATGTCTCCTGTGAGCTGTGCAGAAAATTATGTCGTGCCCCGCTAATGTTAAATGGAAATAGCAAAATATCTGGTTGGTTAAATGAACGACAGCAATTAGCACAAGGCTTTCATTTGGCATAAACACATTTCAATCTGAAAAACTCACACAAAGACAAAAGACAATAAGGAGCAATTTATTGATACAATTACTTAGTCTTTGGCGCTCAGACCTCAGCAGGAAACATAGCGCTTAATTTTGATAGATATGCATGAACAGGAGCAAAGAACAGGGCTGTTTCCCCCCCAGGCCTGAAACTGGTAGAGTGGAGATAGATGAAGTTGGTCAGTCTGTAGACTGCTGGTTAGAGAGACGGTCTGCTGAGCTTTATGGGGAGATTCAGTGGACTGCATGAGCTGATACTAGAGCTTCACTCAGGGACCTGGAAGATGGAAGTCCAGGTGGATAACACAGGTTGAGAGAACCTGTCCATGATGAGCAAGCATGAAGCGACAGTGGAGAGGAAAAACTCCCCATTGGGAAGAAACCTCTGGCAGAACCAGGCTCAACATGGCGGTCTTCTGCTGGACCGGTTAAGATAAGACAGGGAACGCAGTAAGAGTCCAGGAGGAATGACGCTGATGAAGCTTTAGCTACGATGGTGGAGGAGGGGATGGAGGTGGGTTGAAACGGCATCATCTGAATTAAGTCACACAGCACAACCACTTGTGGATTGTGGATCGGAGTCCTTTTAAGATTAACTTTGGATGCCAATTGGCTTTTGTGGAGGCGTGGTTCAAAGCTGATGGCTGTGCTGTAGATAGATGTAGGAGAGCAATAAGTTTCTTCAGTTGAACTTCTGCCTAGGCTCTATTAAAGAGAACATGCTAACTTAGCAGTCACAGCTTGCAACCTTATGATCGGCATCACAAACTCAGTTAGCATGTTTTGCAGCACTGTTGCCATGCTGCCAGTCCCATTACATGCAAGCTCAGCCATGTGGAAGCAGTTAGCTGCTGTATTTGAGATGCTCAGGAAAGTGAAATAAGAAAAAAAGATGGAGTGGTTTCCTTCATAATACTTTTGGCTTCATTCATTTGCAAAACGTCTCATTTAACTGGTTTTCCTTAGATAGAAAACTTTGTATCAATTTGACTGTATGATCTGGTTGAACTGTAAAGTGCCTTGAGATGACATGTGTTGTAAATTTGGCGCTATATAAATAAACTGAATTGAATTGAATTTAGAAAATGGTCGTTGTTTGGTGTAAAAGAGGCTATAAATTCAAGAAGAACTGTAACAGTCTGAGTTACAGTTTGAAGGATTGCACGTTGTAGTTTAAATAAACTAATTCTAACTTCTTTGTAAAGGTGAATTTGACTCTCACTATCATAAAAATGTATTTAACTGAAAAATCTGGTCAGCAAGGAATAATCAATGGATCATTATTTATACCTAAAACTAATACCTTGGTGGTGATTTAATGAATTTAGCATTAATCTGTAAAAAAATATAAAACAATAATTTTCATTGTGATCACTGAGTCTGGGAGCAGCCATTTTTGCCCAAATATACTGTAGTAGCCCCTCCCTCCTGCCATCTTCCAGCAGTGATGTCACGGTGCGGTAAGCCTAGCGCCATTCTCCCCGCTTTACAAGCTAAATCAATGGGAACTACTAGACACATCTGCAATCAACAACAATTATTGAAGATTTCCAGAGGACTTCACCATTGAAATTCACCAGAGCTATAGTGAAACTGACAATGCCCACGTGCATGGCAGCTGGATGCTGGAATACATCGGGTAAAAGTAAGAAAAAAAGAGTTATTCCACCTTTCTGATTCCTGATCCTCCACGGACGGGTTGGTCGTTGGATCGGCAACTTGAAGAGGGAGGATTTGCCATCGAACTTCTGGCCAGAGAAAAAACACGTAATATGTAGCCAACATTTGGAAGAAGAATGTTTTCAAGATGACTTGGATAATAGCGCGTTGTGACAAACACCAGATACAGCACTGGGACTTGATCAACAGCCGATACCGCACCGTGACGTCACAAACCAGTAGGTGGCAGTAGTGTTCTTTGACAAACATGGATGCCTCCAGTAAAGCACATTCACATGAAAATTACTCTGAATTAAAAACACTGATCATTTATTGAACAGGATGGAATAATTTCATATTGAAAGAACTTTTAAAAGTTTGAATTCTGAATATGAGCGGACTTTTCCTTTTAATCATTTACTTATAACTGAGCAGCTCTGACTCTTCAAGCTCTGTAATGTTGAAAGTTTGAAGTATGTTTAGTAAAGAAATCAAAGAAAATATGTGTTTTATTAGAGTGGATGTAATCTCTGAAACTTCAGCATGTCTTCCATGAAGTTGTATGAACAGAAGGGTTCAAATTTAGGTGAGTTTGTCAACATTTTTAAATTACAGAGACTCAGGGATTTATTAGGACTAATCAGCCCGGCAGCATTCCGACTAATCCCAATCCTAATTGCTTTTATAGCATCTGAACTTGGTCTTTCATTTTCTCTCAGAAAGCACAGTTGGGAAGTGGAACATGTGAACCTGCAATTATCTCTATGCAACGCAATAATTAATGTCACGACTTACTCCTGTTTGACAAATCAACCTGAATAATGTGAAGGTCTACTTATTTCCAGCATGCTGGGTTCAACAAGCTGCTGCAGTAAAACATTTTAGGAGCACATGTGATTCAGCTCTGCTTCTCTTGGTCGTTGTTAAGCTTGGGGAGCTGGTGTGAAAAGGAGGTGACAGTGTGAGGGTTACGTTTGAGGGTTTATTTGTATGAACAGGTGTGAACAGATTTGGTTGGATATTTTATTAGGAGAGTTTCAGGAATTATTTTTTATTTAGTTTTATTAGCCTTAATTTTGCACATATTGTATGAGAGAGAACGCTGTACAGGTAAAGCTTCATCTCTCTATCTTATATCTATATATCTATGTCTATATTGGAACACAAGCCCTTTTCTGGGCCTGGGGCACTCCATTTTTTGGCAAGTAACATTGAAATATAACAAGAGTTATTTTTTCGTAGTCTAGCCTTTTAAGTGGTAGAGTGTTTAAAGAGGTCCTGCTGCAAAAGCAAAGAACAACCAAGCCTCAAAGATACACTGTTAAAAATGTAAATCCAAGTAAGTCAAATTTTCTTACATTAAGTGCAATTTCTTTTTCTTGAATTGAGCAGGTAAGTGAGACAATTTGCCAATGGAATATGATAATTTACATTTAAAATAAGAAAAAAACAACAACTGCAGTCTCTTATTTCAAGTGCATAATATCTGATTATTTTATTTTAAGGCTAAATATACTAATTTCATTGGCAGATCATCTTATTTACCCATCCAAAATAAAGGGTAAATATACTTATTTTAAAAATTTCTTACTCATTTTAAGATTTGCAGTGTAGCTCACCATTCCATAAATAAAGACAATAAAGGCCTGTTACAAATGTGTCCAAACTTCAGAAACGATCTAGATTAAGTGTTTTTAGCCTTCATTTGAGCAGGTGAATAAGATTATTTTCCAATGGAATTAGTTTTTCTACTCCTAAAATAAGATAAAAATCACTTTACAACAATTTACATTTTTTGCAGTGTAGACAGGATCCTTTAAGGCCATGAAAACAATAAAACTCTTAAAATGTTTATTCTTGTTTCAAAAACAGAAGAAGATCAAAATAAAATCACGATTTTGGTTAAAATAATCTTAATTTTGAGCATTGCACTGGAAAAAAAATCTAAATCTACATAAATCTTTTTTTCTTAAAATAAGTGCATTGGTTCTTAGATTTAGGAGGTAAAAGAGACTCATTCCGAATTAACTAATTCCATTGGAAAATAATCGTAATTACCTCCTCAAATAAAGGCTAAATACAGTTTATTTTTATAAACATTACTCATTGGTAGATGTTGTTTGAAGTATGGACACCATTGTAACAGTTCTTACTTCTAGCCCTCATGTATGGATTGGTTTGCTAGCTTTGACGCTTGGTTCTTTTTTGTTTTTACTGCAGGAAACTTTAAACATACCACCACTTAAAAGGCTATGAAAAGATATCTCTTGCTATATTTCAACGTTACTTAACAAAAAATGGAGTGCTAAGAGGTAAGTGAGACACTTTACCAATGGAACAAGACAATTTTCATTTAAAATAAGAAAGAACAATTGCATTGTCCTATTTCGAGTGCATATTATCTAATTATCTTACTTCAAGAGTAAAAACGCCCAGTTCATAGGTAAATCATCTTATTTATCTGCTCAAATTAATGTTAAAGCTACAGTGTGTAACTTTTAGCGACATCTAGCGGTCAGACTGCAGACTGCAGCAACATGAACATCTCCCCCCCACCGCTTCTCCCCCCCAACAGTACGGCGAGCGTTACGGGACAAAATGTCTTCCACGACGTCCGCATCACCTACCTTCTCAAGTGATGAGGTTTGTTTACATAGATAATTTTACAGATAGTATTTCATTAGTCTGTGTAGGGTATAGATTTCATGTAGACTTAAGATAATAAATATACCCGTTATTTTTTCTTCATCGTTGTGACGTTTTGACGATCTCGCAATCGCTAGTTTGTTGGCAAAGATGTCTGCCTCCATGGCTGCGAGACCCACTCCTATGTAATTATAAATAACGAATTCTAAGGCAACACAAATATTAAGGTTAAGAGGCTGAGCTCGTAGATGATGATAAATAACATAGTTAAGTATAATATATTACATTTCTGACTGTATATCCCTGTAA